>JARYGA010018630.1:0-40032 GCA_030545235.1 Helianthus tuberosus | reverse complement strand
TACATCAGTGGACGATCACGGCATGCTAAAGAAATGGAAAGTTAAAAAGTGATAAACGGTCTCACTGATGATGTGTCAGTAGGTTTTTGCACATTTAGTAAATTGTGATGAGATATCAACATAAAATTTACTTGCGTCTACGTAGGGAACACCTCCAGGATATATAGGTAACCCCTGAAATCTTGTTTGAAGGGTCCCGTATTCTGAGATACTAGGTCTTTATGCTTAGTGATATCTGGGGTATTATCCCGGGACTTCTGATTTTGCAGAAGCAATGGCCTAGTCCCCGGAGAATACTTTCCGCATGCTTGAAAAATAGCGCAGCCCTCAGCAAATTGATGAAACAATAAAATTGATAGTCATTGCTGTTGTAATTCAAAAGATCCTCTAAAGGGGACCCACCAAAAGTCGAAGCCGTCATCTCTCTGCGTAAAGGAAGAAAGACTGATAAAGACTGAAATTGCTAGAGCCAGCTGCTGATCCTGAAGAATGCAAGAGAAAGTTAGAGTAAAGGAAGAAAGACTGATAAAGACTGAAGATGCAAAGACTCAACACTTAAGACTCGTCAACATCTGAGGGGGAGTCTGTTGGTGCATACATCTGTCGACGTCGTCTTATATCAAGTCTGGGTTGCGTTGCGGATATGATCAAGCATGATGTCATCATGTTGAATGATGACATCATACTAATGACATCATCATAATATGTTATCATCTTTTGCAAACAGTAAACGACAAGAAACAAAATGGATTGCATGAAATGGATTTTGAGTTGACTGTTTAAGATATGGCTGACCGTTTGAAGGTCACCGTTTGAAATGTTCATGACCGTTTGAAGTTGTCTTGTCACTTTCAAACGGTCAGGTCCATCCCTATAAATAGTATTCAAACTTTCACCATTTGTAATGATTCAGAAAGTGATACCGAGGTGCTGCCGGTTTATCCTTTGATTGTAAACATTGTAAATTCAATATAATAGAGGATTAAAGTGTATTTCAAGCTGTTTTCACATACGTTTCTTAGTTTCCGCCTCTGAAACGTACGAGAGCTCTTCTGAACGACTCGTTCGGTCGACACACGATCCTACAAGTGGTACGAGAGCAAGACGATTTATCAGAACTTTTATCTGTTTTACCAGTTGTATCCGAGGACAAAATCTTCTCCAGATACTCTCTCGCCTATCTCCAATTCTCTTCTGAGATGGGTCACTATGATGATTTGAGGAGTGACGATCGTCATCTCCTTTCTTGGGTTCATCCTTCTTGGAGGGTGGCTTTGAATGCGGTGTAGACAGGGTCCTACTTCGAGTCCCACTATATTCTTCATACTGCCGCTCTAAGGCCTTTGTAACAGCGTCGTCTACTAACGCTTTCAGTTCAGCACCCGTTATATTAATTCGGGCGTTATCATTGTTCTCCCTTGGGTGACTATTAATTTCATCCGAGTCAGCCATTTTAATTTGAACTGTTGCATAAGAAAATGACAGTAGTTTACTTGGGAGTTTATCATAGAATTGTCTTTTATGGCAATTCATTAACCATGGTATACATAGAACATATTTGGTTAATTTATAAATTACATTTATTTAGGATTTTTATTATAATTTATCCTAATTATAAAAACAATAATAGTTTTATCAGTGGCACAAAAAGGCCTGGTCACAAAGACATTTTTAAATCATAAGCCATGATTTCTGAGAATCAAAGCATGAAGGTTTTGAACATAGTTCTTTACCTTTTTCGGACAGGGAGTCATAGCTACCACTGTCTTTTGGCTCATGTAGAAATGAGCAAGGCCCGTAGGCACTATATTACCAATGTATGGTCAAAATATGATCATCTTAATTGATGATTTAAACCCATGATTCAGAGATCATTAAGTTGGGTTAGGAATCTTTTGAAGAATCCTTATATAAAAATGACGTGTGTGATTTTAACGAATCACGTCTGCCAGGAGCGTTAACATGTTTTCAGATGTTAACTGGGATCTGAATCTTTTAAACATGTCTTACCAACTTGGCCAGGTCTTTACAATGATACTCAGGCTAGGTTTCACTCTTAAGATTCTTATTCAATATTTAATAGGCAGATTATTATAAAAAAGGAATGATTTTGATTTATTTATTTCATATATAATATTTATGCATATAATGGCAAAAATGAAATTTATAAACTTAACATTCCATTAATTATTAAAAGATTACATACTGCCCTAAACGGGTCTTTTTAACAAACACTTACCCACGCAGGGGTCAAACTGAAATACTAGTCCACGCAGGGACTTAAACAAACAACATACCCTCGTAGGGGTTAACAGAAAGATAGGCCCACGCAGGGGTCAAAACAGCAAGACAGTCCCACGCAGGGGCTCAATTGAAACAAGGAAAATACAAATAATTGAAGGATTCAATGGTCCTTCTTGCTCTTCCCTTTTATTAAACTTGTCAGTCATTGGAAGAAACTTTGTCGCTCCTTGCGATCTCTGTGAAAGTCTCGCTCGACCTGGTCCAATCTCTGAAGAATTTCTTCCCGCTCGGGTGGGGAAAACCGTGGCGGCTGCGATTGTTGCCGAATTATAGGTCTAGCAGGTATTTGGTACCCAAGAGTCGGGTACCCTACTCCCCAAGGAGCTCCATAAGGTCCTTCCGGGTTAAAGGCATTGTAATTGGCCACTACCAAGTATGGGTCGGCTTCAGCGTAATTATAGTTGGTGTGAGCCGGCGGCTCAAACGGGTTGTACGCCATAGAAACATTGTAGGCAGGAATCGGGTTATCAAAACCCATCGGTGGTGGGTGCGGTGCAACTGGGTTTGAAGGTCCACCCATTTACGGTTCTTCCTGTAGTAGCGGATAATGACTGCCACTTGAGTGTCGAGGAGAGCTGAAGTGAAAATCTCCTCCACGCGCGGACATTCGCGTGCCTGTCCTCCTACGCCTCGGCGGTTCTGGAGGTGCCTGATTAACTGGTGGCGGAGGAGGCGGTGTCGTGACAGCCACGAAACGTGAATCCCCAGAGGGATCCTGCTGCTGCTGTTGCTGCTGGTGAGGCGACGAATGATGCGAGGGTGTAAAGTACCACTCAAACTGGTTAAACCATGCCTGGTAACTTTCCAGACCACGGTAGGGTGATCCATGAAAAGACGAACCATCTGAGACCTCTATAGGATGGTTGGGGGTCCCGGTTGCAGGCTCGACGGGATCCGTGTCCTCGTCCATGTCTTCAGCATGATAGCCGGAGAAATGATTATCTGGCCCCAATGGGTTAAAATCCACTGGTTCTTGTATGTAGTTTGCCGGGTTAAACCGGCCTTGAAATACGGGAGTGGGGTCTCCAAAGGAATGGTGCGATAGGGATCGCTGTAGAGGTATGTAAGAAGGTTGTGGGTTGTTGGGCTCGTTTTCTGAATGTGGCCCATAGGAGTTATGAAAAGGAGGCGTTGAGCTATGTGAAACAGACCGTCTTGCGGGCTCCACATGGGTCCTCTAGTTTTCTCGAGGATCAGCACTCGCAGTGACAGAAGGAGCTCGCCTCTACGAAGGCCCGGCCTCGTGATCATTGGGGGCGGTGATTGGCGGCATATTTAGACCTGTCAATATAACATAAGATAACAACAAGAATATATAAAATGAAAGACAAAGTTAAAATAAATTGAAACAATTTGGATTGTTCCTATGTTCTTTGTCTAGACTCGAAAATTTGGAATGTGCAATTGTGTAACTGAGATTAAACACAAAAGGCTAGTGTTTAATTCACTCAGCGTTGGCTCTGATACCAACCTGTCACACCCCGATATTTCCACGTTTGACCGGTGGGCCCGGTGGGGGAGTATCATGACGTGGTTGGCAACATTACAGTCAAACAACACAATATTTAATATGCACAGCGGAAGCAAATGAAAGATATATTTCAACCGAATAAAATATTGTAATATCAAGTATCACATCAATCGAAAGTTTATCCACAGACGGATCAAAAATAAATAGGAAACAATAGTTCAGCAGACTTTAGGCATCTTAAGCTTGCGAGACTCTTTTGATGCTAAGGAGAAATCCAGCCTATTACGATTAGTACCTGCATTTAATCTTTTTGGGAAAATACGTCAGTTTACACGGGTAAATACATTCAACCGACTCATTTTGAAAAGTTTAATAAAATTGATTTGAATGCACGTGGCACAAACTTTTTATAACTTGGGATAATTATTTAATTATATAATCTTGTAAAAGAATTACATGTTCCTTATGCGTTCAGTAGCCCGGGTCGTGCCGGGTTAAAGATCAATAGACACACCACATTATTTATTTTGGCAACTGACGGTGTACGCCTACACCCCGTGCTTAGGTCGTGGCCATTTCGTAAAATGATGCCAAGGATATCCGGGACATGGTCATTAACCTCCCAAAGGCTTTAAGCAAACAAAACAATTTAAACGGGCCGATTAATATCAATTTAACCATCATACGTGGAAAGATTTAATGCCCGACCAAGCGGTATTTTATATACCGTACCCCAAGCCCGTATAGGGAAAATAAGTTAAAAGTATTTACCTTTGCAAGTATAATTCACAATTAGCAAATGCGGGTAGCTGTTACCGGTTCTCCTATTCTGGAACAAAGGTGTTAGTGCATACATCTGTCGTCTTCGTCTTGTATCGAGTCTCAGGTTCATTGCGGATCAGAACAAGAATTATGTCATCATCATTGATGATAACATCAAATACATGACATCACATATGACATCATGGAAGCATACAACACTAAAAGTCAAAACAAAATGTTTGAAATTAGGTGATTGTTTGAATCGTTCATTTGAGAATGACCGTTTGAAGCTAACCGTTTGAAGAGTGTAGCCGTTTGAAGCATGGTATGCCATCTTCAAACGGACAGGGTCTCTCCTATAAATACCCTTCAAACTTTCATCATTTGTAACTTTCCGGCCAGAGCAACGAAGTGCTGCCGAAGTGTTGTCAGGTTTGTCATGTGATTTGAAGCGAATTGTTGTCCAGCTTGTTTGAAACTTGTGTTTTTGTAAACTCTCGATACTGAATCATGGATAACGATTCTCAGAACATGAATTTGGAAAACGAAACGGGAACTACTCAGAAACCCCCGAAGCTAATGAGCATTGAGGAGTATTACGGGTGGAAAGATAGGTTCGAAAACTGGGTACAAGCTAACCATCTAAGATCATGGGAATGTATTCTGAAGAAGTATGTTCTACCACGGACAGATTTACAAGTTATTAAAGAACTCTCGGAATTCAGTGACAAAGAACGTGACATGTACCGAGCTGAAAAAATGATGATCAGTTTACTTCAGCAGGCTATCAAGGAAGACATTTTTGTGTTGCTACAACATGACAAGACTTCAAAGTCAATCTGGGAGGCTCTGAAAGTCAAGTTTGAGGGTAGTGAGAATATGATCAAGAGCAAGAAGGCATTGCTCAAGAAAGAATTTGATCTTTTTACGAGTTTGCCCGGGGAAGATACCAAGAAGCTGATTGAACGGTATTGCCACTTAGTGCGATCCATGTCGATGCTGAGTATAACAAAAGATCGTGAAGAGTGGGTAGACAAGTTAGCTGACGCTTTACCGCAAAAGGAGTGGGGAACTTACTTGATGATTCTGAAAAACACTGGGGTATATGACGGATTGACGATTTCTCAGTTTATTGAGAAGATTGAGGGTCAAGATTTGGAACAACAAAAGATCGCGAGGATGAACAGTCCAAGTGGTCAACAAGATGTAAAGATGTATTACAAAGGCAGTGTTCCAGAAGTTGAAAGAAGCCCGAAAATACAGACTGCGTTTAGTGCTGGAGATTCTTCAGAAAAGTTTGATCAAAGTCCTAAAAGTAGCAGTGGTTTCTCATCATATCCGAGTGTTAATCCAAAAGATACAACATCAAGTTTTCAGCATCAAAGTTCTAAAAATGGAAATGGTTGTGTGATACAATGCAACATTGCTTTGAATCTTCCTGATGGTCAAAGTTTCTCTGAAGAAGTTGCTAAAGATCACATGGCATTACTTGGTTCTGTGCTACTATCATATGAAGGATTAGTCGCAGGGCGTATCGGAAATCCTATGCTCACAAAGGAGGATTACAATCAGATAGACGCTGAAGAAATGGAACTTATGGATATCAAATGGTGTCTAGCTAGCGTTCTAAGAAGAGATGAAAAATTCAAGCTGATTACTGGAAGAAATGACTTTCTTGATGCGCACGTTTCTACTTTGGGTTTTGATAAATCTAAAGTTACTTGTTTTAAATGCAGGAAGAAAGGTCATTTCAAGAGAGAATGCAAGAATAGAGAAGCAAGTGACGTGAAGAATCCATTCGGAAAAGATGACTACTATCGGAAAGCCATATATCAACAGGTTGGTCAACAACAACTACAAGAACCACAAGTGGCTCATGGCAGAAAGGTGATAGAGGATTCAAAAAGAGCATGTCTGGGGAATCAAGAGAATTTTAACTGGCATTTTCAAGATGACGAAAAGTTACCTGAAGGTTTTAGCTGGGATATGTTTGTGGATGAAAAAGGAGAGTTTAAAGCATTCATTGCTAAGATTGTGAAAGAACCAGATATGTTTACCACATGGATGAAGTCTATGGTGAAACTGTGAAGAATGTGGAGGAAGAGTCTGTTGTATCTGAAGAAAGCTCACAGAGTTCAGATGAAAGTTCACAAAGTGATAAAAATTCAGAAAAGGAAGTTGTTTTTGATCAAACACCATCTGATTCTAGTTCTTCGGATGATAATTCTGACAAATAAATTGAGTTTGATAAATCACCAACTGACGACAGTAGTGATGATGAGGAAGAACGACATATTAATGTTGCTAAAACTCATCTTTCTCCTGAAAGTTTTCAATTTTATTTTGCAGATCATTTGGAAAAGCTGAAGGAAAAACAAGCTGCAAAAGAACAAATGAAACAAAAGTCTGAAAGTGGTGATCAAACAAAAGAAGCTGTTCAAAATGAAGAAATAAAAAGTGTTGCTGAGGAGATTGCTGAACCAGAAAAGGTGACTGAAGCTGAGAAAGTTGTTGAAGCTGAAAAAATCATTGAAGTTGAAAAGATCATTGAAGTTGAAAAGATCATAGAAGTTGAAAAGATTGTTGAAGTCATCAAACCATGCCAAAAGTGTTTGGAGACTTGCAAAGAATGTACAACAAAAGATGAGAAGCTGGCAGAGTTTGAGAAGATGAAGGAACAATTACTGTTCAATCTTAACTACGTGAAAAAATCCTATGATGTTTTGAACAGAACAGTAACGGGTCTACAAAAGACAAATTCTGAACTAGAAGATGCTTTGACAATGATGAATGCAACACTGATGACAAAGCAAAAAGCTATAAATTTCTACATCGAAGAAAGTGCTAAGTGGAAGCAAGAGTTGGAAACTGAAAAGATTGAAAATGAGAGGATCAGAAGATTATTGCAGAGTTATTCTAGTTCTGATTATCTTATTGATCGAATTTACACGACTGTTGCAGGTTTCGAAGCATTCAAGGATGAGAAGACAAAGAAGAAGGATACTGGTAAGAAACCGAATGTTACCTATAACAAGTGTCCGCCTCCAATCTGGGAAGGTTATTCTCCCAGAAAACCAAATGAGGAGCAAGTCGAAAAAGCAGTCAATATAAAGCTAAAAACCGATACAACTGATGGTTTACCAGAAAACATTGACGTTATTTTCACATCGTCTGACACTGATCATGAGTCTGAGTTAATCAAAAAGGTGGTCGATCAGGTGTTGGATACTGATGAGGAGTCTGAGTCAAAATCTGAGTCTGGAGGGTCAAGTTCATCAGTCAACAGTTCAAAATCGTCGGTTAAAATGGCTTACAGTAAAGAGTTTTTGTTATCAAAATCAAATTTGCATGATGAAACATTTGAAGTAGCATATACTTTAAATGATTCTGACAAATTATATTCTGACAAAGAGTTTCCAATAAGAAGTGTTAGATTTGAAATGATCAAAAAGGTTTTCAAAATGACAGAAATTAAGATTTCTGAAATAAAAGATTTAAATCTTACTGGAAAACCTAAAAAATACACTTCAAGAGTTCAACAACGATTAAACAAGAAAAAGGGCTACAATTCTGGTTCTGGTTTTCAAAAGAAACCAAACCATAATGGTAGCTACAAAAAGAAAGGTTTAGGTTTTATTCCACCAAGAAATTATAAAAATGAGAAAAATTCTAAAACAAAAACAGAATTTGTTTCAGGAGGAAGTGAAGAGGAGGAACAGAAGAAACCTTTCTGGAGACAATCAAACCAGGAGTTTCTTGCTGAAAAGAAAAGGAATGGAACTGGAGTGTTTCATCCAAAAGAGACTCGAACCTGTTTCAAATGCAATGAAGCTGGTCACATTGCTTGGAACTGTCCGAAAAATGCTAAGATCAAACAGGGAGTTTCTGAAAAACTGAAAGAAATAGTTGTTGATGTTGAATCACCAACCGAAAAATTCAAAATGTTTGAAAATTCAACTTATGAGGTTGGTGAATGCTCTAAAAAGAATTTTTACAAAAAGAAAGCTAAAGATAACCAAATGTGGGTTGTCAAAAAGGGTGATGTAAAAGTTGGCGATGAATCTGGTTCCACAAAACCAGATGAGCCACAGGTTGAGACAAAAGAGTCAGTGAATGATGATGAATTTCCATCACTGAAATTTGAAGAAATTAAAAAGAAAATTGGTAAAGTTGAAATCTCGGATCAGTTTTACTCCGGGAAAAATGAATTTGATGCTGAGAAAACATTCAATGGGAATGTTAAGAAAATTTTTGGAAAATGCTTAATGGGAAAGTAAAAGGGGTTAAAGATTTCTATGCAACTAAAAAGGCAACATATAACCCTACTGAGCAAGAATTGAAAACCCTCAAGTCTGAAAAGACTTGGGTGGAAATTCTATTTCCTTGAAGTCTTAGGACTTTGCCGGAGATCCCAAGTTTGTAATCGCGGATCAGGAATCGGCATCTTTCTTAGTAATTGATTGTATGTTTTGAATCTTAAAAATAGTTGAATTTTACAGGATAATTGTGAATTGCCGGAGCTTCCAGGTTGGTAAGTGTGAAGCAGGAATCGGCATCTTTATTGGTAAAATGATTTTGTGTAGATGTGGTATTACTACATGTTGATTGATGAAGGTTTACACTTACAAGTGGTAAATCAAGGACATTAAGTTGTACTTGTTTTTCCTACAAGTGGTTAATCAAGGTCATTAGGTTGAACTTGATTGGACCATACTTACAAGTGGTATTTGAAGGACAATATGATGAACCAAACCCCTAAGCTACAAGTGGTAAAATTAACAAAACTTATTTTCCGGAAAAATCATTTTGGTTAAAACAAACTTAAGTGTTTTGAAATCAAAATGAGAAAATAGTTTTGTGAAAGGGGGAGTTCTGATTGTTTATGCCAAGTGGATGGCGATTTGAAGCGATTCGATATCGGTTGTCAAGTTTGTTGTATAGTTTATTTTCAAATTTCCTAAAATGTGTTTGCATTTTAGGGGGAGTAGAAATTTTCAGAAAATCCAAAAACATTAGAAAATTTGAAAAAGACAAAAACATGATAAAATCAAAAATGAGTTTTTGTGTCAAAGAAGAGGAAATGATAGTACATCAGTAGACAGTTACAGTATGCTAAAGAAATGTAATGATTAAATAGCGTTAAACGGTCTCACTGATGATATGCCGATAGGTTTTTACACATTTAGTAAGCTTTTTCGGGATATAAACTTAAATTCAAACTTGCTTATTTCGTGGGGAACACTACTTGGATATATAGGTAACCCCTGAAATCTCGTTTGAAAGGTCCCTCTTTCTGAGATACTAGGTCTTTATGCTCAGTGATATCTGGGGTATTATCCCGGGACTTCTGATTTTGCGGAAGCAATGGCCTAGTCCCCGGAGAATACTTTATTGCTTGCTTGAAATATAGCGCCACCCTCAGCAAATTGATGAAACAATAAAATTGATAATCATTGCTGTTGAAGAAAAGATCCTCTAAAGGGGACACACCAAAAGTCGAAGCCGTCATCTCTCTGCGTATACGGAAGTATCGACCTGAGCTCTCACGGCCCTCGCAATTTAACCCCTTACAGATATCATCTGTGGTATACTCACCTGTAAGACTGAATATTGGGATCTGGATACGAGAGTATATTCAAGAGGTGGGACACATGAATGAGTTTAAGTCCTTAAGACACCTAACTCATATCCTGAATTAGTTGAAATTTGTGTGAAAATTTAAATAGATCAGTATATTGGCAATCTAAGTGAATTGTTTAATTCTTAATTTGTAACTAAGCTCAACGGTACTTGTGACTTGTCATAAACTGATATGATCCTCTTACACAAACTCACAAAAATATTGTCTGTAAATATTTCTTTACTGCATTTCATTTCATTCAAAAACCCAAAAATATTTTAGTGTGTTTTAGCATAAATTTTTGAAAAATCCAAAAAGATTTTCGACAACTGATGTTGGAGAGCTGATTTTCAAAATTCCAAGTGCTAGACATGATGAACAAATGGTTTGGGAGAATGTGTTTTGAAAAGAAAAATGATTAATTTTTGCAAATGGTTCATCAGAATTTATCATTGATAAATCATTCAGGTTTAATTTGAAAGAGAATCTGGGTTTATAAATTTGTTAAATGTTAAATTTGTGAAATTTATTTCTGGGTTAAGAATGTGCAGGTGTAGCCAGGTTTCGATCTTGAACCTGAAGATAGAGTGCCAGGTTCCGATACCTGAGGACTATGTGATTTCAACAAGCCAGACTGAGATCCCAGCATATTG
The DNA here is from genome assembly GCA_030545235.1 of Helianthus tuberosus. NCBI lineage: Eukaryota > Viridiplantae > Streptophyta > Magnoliopsida > Asterales > Asteraceae > Helianthus > Helianthus tuberosus. Next base: position 29,222 of record JARYGA010018630.1, on the reverse strand, counting down.
AAAGGGGGAGTCTGAAGACATTCGAGTAGAGATTGCTTGTGGGGAGTCTGCTGATGATGAAAAGAGAAGAGAGAATATTTAAGGATACTTACAATGTCAAATACTTCAAAGAGTTCAAAAGGACTGATAAAGACTGAAGATGCGAAGACTCGACACTTAAGACTCGTCAACATCTGAGGGGGAGTCTGTTAGTGCATACATCTGTCGTCTTCGTCTTATATCGAGTCTCAGGTTCGTTGCGGATCAGAACAAGAATTATGTCATCATCATTGATGATGACATCACATACATGACATCAGATATGACATCATGGAAGCATACAACACTAAAAGTCAAAACAGAATGTTTGAAATTAGGTGATCGTTTGAATCGTTCATTTGAGAGTGACCGTTTGAAGCTAACCGTTTGAAGAGTGTGGTCGTTTGAAGCATGGTATGCCATCTTCAAACGGACAGGGTCTCTCCTATAAATACCCTTCAAACTTTCATCATTTGTAACTTTCCGTCCAGAGCAACGAAGTGCTGCCGAAGTGTTGTCAGGTTGTAAAACGTCTTATAATCAATCATACAACAGTTTAGCGAGTAAATCTAGCTGAATTGCACTCTACACGTTTGTTTCCACCTTTCGTGTTGAGATAAACTCTTCTGAACGACTCGTTTGGGTCTGAAAACGATCCTACAAAAGGTTTATAATAACCTATTAGAATCCTAACGGTCTTTAGTTAAGCTTAAGCTTAGACCGATTAGTTTTAAGGAACGATACGGTTCGAACACATGATTAAGCGAAGACCGGAATAGAATGTGATTTACACCCGGAAAGTTTGAAGACTTGTCTTATATGGGTAATCTAAACACATTCTGGATTTTGAGATAAAACCGATAAGGTTTGACCCGTTTCGGCTAGTTTATGCAAACTAGTTACATAAGCCGAACCGAACGCGCAAGAGGCGTAACGGGTAATCATAAGAGCCATATACAGGTTTCCTAAGTTAATATGCCTCAAATATGTTGTGACATCAGTAAGATATCTTTTATTATGCCCGTAACGAGTTTAAACTCAAACTATGCCCCGTAGGGGTATTTTAGTCATTTATAAGGTTATAAAAGAGTCCAAGTATTAACCTGAGTTACAGGTCTGATATAATCAGAAAAAATACTTAATTTGATAAGTTATAACAGTAGGGTATTGCATATATGTGAAATTTATCAATTATAACCAAACTATGCACTGTAGGGGCATTTTGGTAATTTCACATAAGCTGAAAAGCTCAAAACTGAAGTCTCAGTTAAACAACTTTTGCTTACTGTTAAAATATTATAATTTACCTAAAATATCAGTAGGTATCAACCCTTGTATGTTTAAAATAGTTTTAGTACATACTATGCGTTAAAAACGCTTAAAAAGGCGATTAGAAGCCGTTTCCGGGTTCTATATAGAAAGCTGATATTTTTATTATTCCAGAAGGTTTAAAATAATGTATTTAACATATAATATCAGTAGCAAAAGGTTTGGGGTCAAAAAGATATGTAAAACTCATTTTATAGCCCGAAAGGGCAAAACCGACAATTACCGAATCAAGCCTATGACTCTAAGTTATGCTAGGCCTAAAATTAATTAAAAATCTTCAAAAATCCCAAAATAATATATTACATCAGTGGGTAAAAAGTTTGATATCAAAAAGTGGGTTTAAATAGGCTATATGCTAATTACGCCGTTAAATCGCTAAAAAGCTTTCTAATTACGCTAATGAGCATAACTCTCAACCTATACCTCAAACAGATGTCAAATTTTGGGTACAAGTTTATATATCAATAATTAAGGTTTCTACTCTTTTACATTTTCAAAAATCACGTTTTATGGTGAAAAGGGCATAATGGTCAACATGTGAGTAATTAACGGAATCATGCATATTAATTGGATAACTAATGAACCGAGGTGTATAATCACAGGGGGTTATACTAGCATGTAACCTGGTCCAATTAAAGCTCTAAGGCATTTCTAAAACATGCTTAAATGGGTCAGAACAGAAAGTCAAAGCAAAAGTCAAATTATGCGACTTTCGGTTCCGAACCGGGTCTCTATTGAAATTTGTCGGGTTGAACATGTTTAGACATGTTCTCACACTAATTACCAAGTTATATTAATGATCAAACAGGTTGTATGGGTTCTACATTGCTAATTATGCATAAATTGGAAAATAAGCATTCTGTTGACTTTTTAATAACAAGTTTGACCCGACATTTGACCTAGTTAGAGTGGAAATCAGAGGGTGCCCTTTTAAGGGTTTAATGCCCACATAATTACCAACTTATAACTACTTTCAATTCGACTAATCACTGGACCATTAGTGATTAATGGTGAAGTCAACCGTTAATTACGATGGTTTGACTTTTAAGCTAAAACTAAGTAAAAACTTAACTAAGAAAGGTTAAGCATACTTACTTAAGTCCTATGCACGATTAGTGATCACTTGAGTCTGCTTTGGAGCTCCATAAATGATCAGAAATGCAGAAGGAAGGTGTGGTTACAAAGTTGCAACACAAGGCCTTTATATAGTGCTTAAATCTCAATGGATGATTGTTGACAAACAACACTACCATTGGTCCCTAATCATTAACACATGTACCTAGTGTCTAGGAGTCATTTAGGGGTCGTCCAAATATGAGGAAAATCGTTTATAGGTCGGTTGCTGGCAACCCCTTACGGACCGTAAGGGGTGGTCTTACGGTCCGTAAGACCTTGGGCAGAAACAAAAATTCCTTGATCTTTCGGGTTTTGAAATGGCAACTGATGTATTTCGAATTTTGGCCATGATTTAACAGTATGGGGCCTCATGTTTTGGGTCTTGAACAGTTATATACCCTACCACTTTGATATGTTTACTTGGATTCTTTTGAAAGTGCCATAAACGAAGGTTTACCGTAGAAATTCCATAGGATCCTATCTTGCACTTTGAATTCAATTATTGTCAACAATTCACTGGATTGAAGGTATATTAGATGTGTGTAATATATGTTAGGGTCTTGGGATTCATAAAGAGGTCGTTCAGAGGTAAAAATTAACATGACGACACTTTTAAATCCTGCCATACATCTTTAATTATATCCGGGTTTATATCACTTTTGTCTTATATGACACGTGTCGTTATTTCATTTAACACGAATTTTTGAGGTGATGCGTGTGAAGTGTTATATATATTAGGTGTATATTTTAAGCCCCTTTAACACTTTTTTAGTCAAGTTTTAAATTTATAAAACACGATATTTACTAACACTAAACACACATATGGGCAAGTGCACCCATCGTGAGCGTAGTATAGTGTTGGTAAGATACCGAGGTCGTCCAAGGACACAAGAGCTTTTAGTACCGGTTTATCCTCAACGTCTAATCAAATCAAAAAGTTTAGAAAAATATTTTAAACTAAGAGAAATAAAAACTAACTAAAAATGCTGAAAATAAAAATAAAAGAAAAATAGATAGACAAGATGAATCACTTGGTTCCGACTCGTATCTAGTGTAACCTTTGATTATTTCCGCACTTTTGCACTTTTTAAGAGATTATCTTAGTTATTGTAGTAGGCCCCTCTTTTGAAGGTGACGTTACCCTCACCCCAGTAGTTTGAGTCAGCAAGGATACAATCCTAAAAGGGTGGATTATTGGAAGATAATTAATTAAGTTATTAATGCAAATTATGGTAGTGGAAAAAGGGTGAAAAGCGTAACAAGTGTCGGTTTTCGTAAGACTTTTTATTTTTATAACTTTTATTTTGATGAAGCTATTATTCAAACAAAGTTATTTTTGATGAACTTATTTGTTTATTTTCTTTTCATCATCAATACACATTTTTTTTTTGAAAAGTCATACGAAAGATCGAACTTGTTACTAAAACAAAGGGTTAAAAATGAAAAAGGTTTTGGTGGGTAAAAGGGTGTTCGGTTTGGGTTATGAAATGAAAAGGTTTAGGCTCAAAGGGGCTAACTAGGGGGATTTTGGGTAGGTGGTAAAAAAAAAAGAAAAATAATGGTGTAGAAATAAAAAGGGTTAGTCCTAATGCCTCCATCATTTACTTACTCGGGTTTAAGTTGGTAAGGACCGGGAATGTATCGTCGTGGCAAGTTCTAGAGTCGTAAGAACCAAGCGGCTATTCACACAAGAAACGAAAAATGAGCATTTAGTCTAATGATATGTAACTGTATGCTCAATAAATGCTCAAAACTCACTTTTGTGGGAATGGGTTTTTATGTGATCAAGTATATATAATTGAATTTTAACTAAGCTTATCATGCCTTTTCATAATTTTCTTATGTTGGTTCTTTCTATCACGACGCTATCGGTTGTAAATTCGTAAAAATATAACCTTTTTAGAATTTTGAAATTCCCAAGTTAAACCTAGACAAGTAAAAAAAATGAGAATTTTTGAAAAAAATTGGGGTGATTAGCGGTTCCAATAGAGTTTTGTGTAAGGCTTGTATTTAGGACTTGCAAGATTCAAGGTTTTAGCATCTCCCCCACACTTAAATTACACATTGTCCTCAATGTGTCCCAAAAATAAGTTTTTAGGTTGATTGAATGTGTAAAAGGTGTGAAAAAGCAAAAATTTTATGTTACTGGGCGCTTTACACGGCCCCGTGTTGTCCGGGCACGACCCCGTGTTCAAGTGCCAGTAACAAAATTAAATCAAGAGAAACAGAATCCTGGACATGGGGGCGTGTTGAGTGAACACGGCCCGTGTCCAGTTACCTGAACTGGGTCTTTTTCTGCAGACTGTGCAGCACGGGGCCGTGTTGGGCGTACACGGCCCATGCCGAGCTTACTGTAAACGAAGAATTTTGTCGGATGGTCCTGTTTTCCTGCATGGGGTGCTGGTTCAAGTTCCCCTTGTATCCTTTGCCATCTCAAGTGTTTTTATTCATTTCAACACCACCCAAACACCAAATTAACTAAAACCATCATTCATTAGTCATAGAGGAAATTACATAATAGTCCTAAAAATGAAAAATAAAGTAGAAAATAAAATTTAATAGTCCTAATGTTAGATAGGTCAAGTGATCCGTAATATCTTCCTAAGGAGCTCTACTTCTACAATAAGTACCAAAATTCCGGAAATAGATTTCCGGTCTAAATGCCTTGTAGAACTCCGAGCCGAACGGTGTCCCCTAGATGTTACTACAGCCATTCTTCTATCTATCTCGGGAGAAGGGATGCGACTTCATGTTCCTCAACATCTTGTGGAGGGGGAGCGACACCGATCGGAACCCCTTGTAGTACGTCTCGAGGGGGTTCCGGATGTAAGGCGTACCATTCAGCTGGAATAATGACTTCCGGTACCACATTCCATGCCCTTTGGGTGATAATTGGCACCAAAGGAGGAGAGGCGAGAAGGTTCAACCTTTGGTGCAAAAGGTTGACTTCCCGGAGACATCCTTCTAGTCCCACCGTCAAATGGTTAATACGGTCAACCAATGCCTCTTCCATACTTGTCACTTCATCAAGGGCTTCTCTTAAGGCGTAAACATAGTTTACAAGAGAATCTTCAACCGTTGATGATCTTCTCCCCTGCCGGTTGTTCCTGGAATGCGACGAAGAGTTTCTGCTAGTTTTGCTTGCCATTCTGAGAAAACATACCGAAAAGAGTTCAATTTTATGGGAACAGTACTTCGGACACGGCCACGTGTTCAGCAAACACGACCCCGTGTTCAGATGTCTGCAGGATTTAGGAACAAGGAATCTTGGAGTTTCAAATTGTTTTCATGATTTTTAAAACATTCTTGAACATAGACAACTTAAAACATTGTTGTAGAACTTATTTTTAACAAGATTCCATGAACAAAAACCTAACAAACATCTCAATAAGGCTTGAAATTATAGAAGGTTCAAGCTTTAATGGAAGTATGCGAAAAATTGAAGAAGATGATAGTGGATAAAAGAGGAAAGGACAAGAAGATAGTTGAGAAACTTCTTTTAGAAAATACCTAGGATGGTATGTGAGAATATTCCCCAAATCTCTGTCCCTGGAATGGTTCAAATGTGCAGGATTCTTGGCTGCATTTATAGAAAACGACAGTACGTTACGCACGGTCCCGTGTGCAGATGGAATCCTGACACATTTTTGTCCGCATTCTGACAAAATCAGACGGGAATCTTTGGGTGGACACGGGGGCGTGCTGACCTGGACACGGCCCCGTGTCTAGAAGCTGTCTTAAGGAATTCGTCTATTTTCAAGGAACCTTTCCGGATCGGGCGGTTCCTTACTGGATGGAACAACCCCAAAGTGCCTAAGATACCTTAATTGATCTAGATTAAGACGAGAACGCAAGAGGTTGTCGGTGAGGGTGATTCCTATGCTATATGTAGGTGGACAAGTCCAACCCTTTTCCGGACTCTCGTTAAAGAAGGTGTATGTCGAATAGCTCAGGTCTATGTATGCATCAAACGAAGTTGATGGGGAGTCCTTCACGGCACAATCGACACAGGGACGACTATCGCTCAAGTCCTCGCTAGAGTTAGAAGTATCGTCGGAAACAACGAAGTTGTTTGAATGCGTTTCCAACCCTTCTTCTTGGTTATCGTCTTGGAAAAGATCATTGAAATCTTTCCTAAGTTCTTTTAACCAATCAATAATTAGATCTTCTAGTTGAAATAATTCATCGAGAAGCATTTCTCCTAGAAAATCCGGTTGGGAGCATTCTAGGGAGAGATAGGGATTATTTTTACTTTCGCCCCTCTTAAGGATACTAGGAAACGATGGGTCTATATAGTGGGGTTTATAATTTAGAAAATAACATTCTAGTTCCTTATGGTTACCACCACATAATTGACACCACATTGCACCATAAGAGTGCCGAAAGTAAAAAGTATCAGTATCACTCATGTTTATGTCAGAAATTACCAACCGTCGGGATCTTACGGTTCTATTTTCAGTAACTGAAACTTGGGCACGGGGGCGTGTTGAGCGGGCACGGCCCCTTGTTCAGCTTACTGTCTGACTTAAAACAGGATTGCCAGTTCCAATGATTGGGCACGGGGCGTGTGCTGAGTTCTGCAGAAGCTGAAAAATTAAGAAAAAAATCCTAAAAAAAATGAAAAATAAGAAAAACGATTAGGCCGTTGATTCCTAACTTTCATAAAATCCTTGTGTCCCAGGCAAGGGCGCCAAAAACTTGATGCGTGTGAAGTGTTATATATATTAGGTGTATATTTTAAGCCCCTTTAACACTTTTTTAGTCAAGTTTTAAATTTATAAAACACGATATTTACTAACACTAAACACACATATGGGCAAGTGCACCCATCATGAGCGTAGTATAGTGTTGGTAAGATACCGAGGTCGTCCAAGGACACAAGAGCTTTTAGTACCGGTTTATCATCAACGTCTAATCAAATCAAAAAGTTTAGAAAAATATTTTAAACTAAGAGAAATAAAAACTAACTAAAAATGCTGAAAATAAAAATAAAAGAAAAACAGATAGACAAGATGAATCACTTGGTTCCGACTCGTATCTAGTGTAACCTTTGATTATTTCCGCACTTTTGCACTTTTTAAGAGATTATCTTAGTTATTGTAGCAGGCCCCTCTTTTGAAGGTGACGTTACCCTCACCCCAGTAGTTTGAGTCAGCAAGGATACAATCCTAAAAGGGTGGATTATTGGAAGATAATTAATTAAGTCATTAATGCAAATTATGGTAGGCCCCTCTTTTGGAGGTGACGTTACCCTCGACTAAGTAGTCTGAGTCAGCAGGGATACAGTCCTAAATAGCCGGGTTATAGTATTAATAGTAGTTAACTTATGAGGGGATCAAAGAGTTTGGACCCCCGCCATCCAATACCGTTAAGCATTGAAGGAGGTCCTACTAAATTTGACCCAGGTCCATTGCAGGACCTCTAAACGCTGAACAATGGCAAGACTCTTACCAAACCGTTCCCTTAACCCCCGACCAGGTAGCCAACATACCTCCATATAGACCGTGGAGATATGAATGGTTAAAATCTTTTATTTTATATAGACAGTAAAATAATGTCAAGACACCACGGACAAACGATAAGGAAGAATTACCTTCAACATAGGAAACTAGTTATTAAAGTCATTAATACAAAACCAAGTAAAAAGTGCGAAAAGATTAAAAATAAAAAGTATTACACTAGACACTTTGTCTTCACCAAGTGATGTAAGAGACTTAGGCAAACATGGCCTTCATTGTCAAGAACTCTTACGATCAATCTTGGATCCCGAGACGACTCACACACTCTATGATGGACAATGGATGATGGTGGTGGATGATGGTGTTATGGTGGTGGTGGGTGGTGGGTGAAGTGTGAGAGAGGTGGTGTGCCAAGGGATGGTTTGAGCTTGAGCCAAGCACTCCTATTTATAGGCTGAACAGAAGCTCGGGCACGGCCCCGTGTCCACATCCTTCTCTTTCTTCATTTAATGCAGCTTGTCTTATTAGTTGACCACGCCCCCGTGTCCGCTGAGCACGACCCCGTGTGCAGAAGAATCTTTGTACTATGAAGATTTGCCTGGATTGTGCGAATCTTATAATTGACCACGGCCCCGTGTCCGCTGAGCACGGCCCCGTGGTGGGTAATAGAAGCTTCTACCACTTTGTCTTTTCTGCTGACACTTGGGCACGCCCCCGTGCTGGCTGAGCACGGGGCGTGTTCAGTCTTCTGTTGTCTTGTTTTGCTTGGGAAGATGCTGTCGTGGGGTCGGGCATGTCACGTCTTGTTCCTTTTCTTGTATTTATGTTAGATTTTGATGTCTTTTTGCTTCTTTTGTTAATTTGAGCTCATTTAATCCTGAAAATACAAAAGGAAGACAAAAGCACACTTTTTCCAACATTGGTACTAAAAAAGGGTTAGTTTTATGCCACAATTGATGTAATTTATATGCTGCATTTTGCACACATCAAATACCCCCACACTTGAATCTTTGCTTGTCCTCAAGCAAAACTCTTTAATATGTGGCTATTACACTCCCAAATGGAATGGGTAGAGAAGAAGGTTTTTGGGCTTGTCGTACAGTGTCGGGATTTCCAAGATTCTTTATTTAGTTTTATTTTTATTTATTTACAATCCTATTCGTCATGATTTATTTAAAATTTTCATAAGATAAATTACTTATTAGGGCATAACATGCCTTTGTAAAATTTTATTTATATACAAGTTCACATACCTCACGGGGAACACTCAACACTCGGCCGAAAATGTATTTTTGTGGATCACTCGAGAGCGGCATGGAACTTACTCCTACCATAGGCTTGCCAAGCAATCAATCCTCCTCCTTTTTAACTTATATACCTTTGTAAATATCAAGAGGACTTTGTGGGTGAAGGGTTAGGCTTGGGTTAAAGGTAGGTGGTTGGGTTAGTGGTTAGTGGTTAGTGGAAAAAGGATGAAAAGCGTAACAAGTGTCGGTTTTCGTAAGACTTTTTATTTTTATAACTTTTATTTTGATGAAGCTATTATTCAAACAAAGTTATTTTTGATGAACTTGTTTGTTTATTTTCTTTTCATCATCAATACTCATTTTTTTTGAAAAGTCATACGAAAGATCGAACTTGTTACTAAAACAAAGGGTTAAAAATGAAAAAGGTTTTGGTGGGTAAAAGGGTGTTTGGTTTGGGTTATAGAATGAAAAGGTTTAGGCTCAAAGGGGCTAACTAGGGGGATTTTGGGTAGGTGGTAAAAAAAAAGAAAAATAATGGTGTAGAAATAAAAAGGGTTAGTCCTAATGCCTCCATCATTTACTTACTCGGGTTTAAGTTGGTAAGGACCGGGAATGTATCGTCGTGGCAAGTTCTAGAGTCGTAAGAACCAAGTGGCTATTCACACAAGAAACGAAAAATGAGCATTTAGTCTAATGATATGTAATTGTATGCTCAATAAAGGCTCAAAACTCACTTTTGTGGGAATGGGTTTTTATGTGATCAAGTATATATAATTGAATTTTAACTAAGCTTGTCATGCCTTTTCATAATTTTCTTATGTTGGTTCTTTCTATCGCGACGCTATCGGTTGTAAATTCGTAAAAATATAACCTTTTTAGAATTTTGAAATTCCCAAGTTAAACCTAGACAAGTAAAAAAAATGAGAATTTTTGAAAAAATTTGGGGTGATTAGCGGTTCCAATAGAGTTTTGTGTAAGGCTTGTATTTAGGACTTGCAAGATTCAAGGTTTTAGCATCCCCCCACACTTAAATTACACATTGTCCTCAGTGTGTCCCAAAAATAAGTTTTTAGGTTGATTGAATGTGTAAAAGGTGTGAAAAAGCAAAAATTTTATGTTACTGGGCGCTGAACACGGCCCCGTGTTGTCCAGGCACGGCCTCGTGTTCAAGTGCCAGTAACAAAATTAAATCAAGAGAAACAGAAACCTGGACACGGGGGCGTGTTGAGTGAACACGGCCCGTGTCCAGTTACCTGAACTGGGTCTTTTTCTGCAGACTGTGCAGCACGGGGGCGTGTTGGGCGGACACGGCCCGTGCCGAGCTTACTGTAAACGAAGAATTTTGTCGGATGGTCCTGTTTTCCTGCATGGGGTGCTGGTTCAAGTTCCCCTTGTATCCTTTGCCATCTCAAGTGTTTTTTATTCATTTCAACACCACCCAAACACCAAATTAACTAAAACCATCATTCATTAGTCATAGAGGAAATTACATAATAGTCCTAAAAATTATAAAATAAAGCAGAAAATAAAAGTTAATAGTCCTAATATTAGATAGGTCAAGTGATCCGTAAAATCTTCCTAAGGAGCTCTACTTCTACAATAAGTACCAAAATTCTGGAAATAGATTTCCGGTCTAAAACCCTTGTAGAACTCCGAGCCGAACGGTGTCCCCTAGATGTTGCTAGAGCCATTCTTCTATCTCTCTCGGGAAAAGGGAGGCGACTTCATGTTCCTCAACATCTTGTGGAGGGCGAGCGACACCGATCGGAACCCCTTGTAGTATGTCTAGAGGGGGTTCCAGATGTAAGCCATACCATTCAGCTGGAATAATGACTTCCGGTACCACATTCCATGCCCTTTGGGTGATAATTGGCACCAAAGGAGGAGAGGCGAGAAGGTTCAACCTTTGGTGCAAAAGGATGACTTCCCGGAGACATCCTTCTAGTCCCACCGTCAAATGGTTAATACGGTCAACCAATGCCTCTTCTATACTTGTCACTTCATCAAGGCCTTCTCTTAAGGCGTAAATATAGTTTACAAGAGAATCTTCAACCGTTGATGATGTTCTCCCCTGCCGGTTGTTCCTGGAATGCGACGAAGAGCTTCCGCTAGTTCTGCTTGCCATTCTGAGAAAACATACCGAAAAGAGTTCAATTTTATGGGAACTGTACTTCGGACACGGCCCCGTGTTCAGCGAACACGGCCCCGTATTCAGATGTCTGCAGGATTTGGGAACAAGGAATCTTGGAGTTTCAAATTATTTTCATGATTTTAGAACATTCTTGAACATAAACAACTTAAAACATTGTTGTAGAACTTATTTTTAACAAGATTACATGAACAAAAACCTAACCAACATCTCAATAAGGCTTGAAATTATGGAAGGTTCAAGCTTTAATGGAAATATGAGAAAAATTGAAGAAGATGATAGTGGATAAAAGAGAAAAGGACAAGAAGATAGTTGAGAAACTTCTTTTAGAAAATACCTAGGATGGTATGTGAGAATATTCCCCAAATCTCTGTCCCTAGAATGGTTCAAATGTGCAGGATTCTTGGCTGCATTTATAGAAAACGATAGTACGTTGCGCACGGCCCCGTGTCGGCTGGACACGGCCCCGTGTGCAGATGGAATCCTGACACATTTTTGTCCGCATTCTGACAAAATCAGACGGGAATCTTTGGGTGGACACGGGGGCGTGCTGACCTGGACACGGCCCCGTGTCTAGAAGCTGTCTTAAGGAATTCGTCTATTTTCAAGGAACTTTTCCGGATCGGGCGGTTCCTTACTGGATGGAACAACCCCAAAGTGCCTAAGATACCTTAATTGATCTAGATTAAGACGAGAACGCAAGAGGTTGTCGGTGAGGGTGATTCCTATGCTATATGTAGGTGGACAAGTCTAACCCTTTTCCGGGCTCTCGTAAAAGAAGGTGTATGTCGAATCGCTCAGGTCTATGTATGCATCAAACGAAGTTGATGGGGAGTCCTTCACGGCACAATCGACACAGGGACGACTATCGCTCAACTCCTCGCTAGAGTTAGAAGTATCGTCGGAAACAACGAAGTTGTTTGAATGCGTTTCCAACCCTTCTTCTTGGTTATCGTCTTGGAAAAGATCATTGAAATCTTTCCTAAGTTCTTTTAACCAATCAATAATTAGATCTTCTAGTTGAAATAATTCATCGAGAAGCATTTCTCCTAGAAAATCCGGTTGGGAGCATTCGAGGGAGAGATAGGGATTATTTTTACTTTCGCCCCTCTTAAGGATACTAGGAAACGATGGGTCTATATAGTGGGGTTTATAATTTAGAAAATAACATTCTAGTTCCTTATGGTTACCACCACATAATTGACACCACATTGCACCATAAGAGTGCCGAAAGTAAAAAGTATCAGTATCACTCATGTTTATGTCAGAAATTACCAACCGTCGGGATCTTACGGTCCTGTTTTCAGTAACTGAAACTTGGGCACGGGGGCGTGTTGAGTGGGAACGGCCCCGTGTTCAGCTTACTGTCTGACTTAAAACAGGATTGCCAGTTCCAATGATTGGGCACGGGGCGTTTTCAGCGGGCACGAACCGTGCTGAGTTCTGCAGAAGCTGAAAAATTAAGAAAAAAATCCTAAAAAAAAATGAAAAATAAGAAAAACGATTAGGCCGTTGATTCCTAACTTTCTTAAAATCCTTGTGTCCCCAGCAACGGCGCCAAAAACTTGATGCGTGTGAAGTGTCCTATATATTAGGTGTATATTTTAAGCCCCTTTAACACTTTTTAGTCAAGTTTTAAATTTATAAAACACGATATTTACTAACACTAAACACACATATGGGCAAGTGCACCCATCGTGAGCGTAGTATAGTGTTGGTAAGATACCGAGGTCGTCCAAGGACACAAGAGCTTTTAGTACCGGTTTATCCTCAACGTCTAATCAAATCAAAAAGTTTAGAAAAATATTTTAAACTAAGAGAAATAAAAACTAACTAAAAATGCTGAAAATAAAAATAAAAGAAAAACAGATAGACAAGATGAATCATTTGGTTCCGACTCGTATCTAGTGTAACCTTTGATTATTTCCGCACTTTTGCACTTTTTAAGAGATTATCTTAGTTATTGTAGCAGGCCCCTCTTTTGAAGGTGACGTTACCCTCACCCCAGTAGTTTGAGTCAGCAAGGATACAATCCTAAAAGGGTGGATTATTGGAAGATAATTAATTAAGTTATTAATGCAAATTATGGTAGGCCCCTCTTTTGGAGGTGACGTTACCCTCGACTAAGTAGTCTGAGTCAGCATGGATACAGTCCTAAATAGCCGGGTTATAGTATTAATAGTAGTTAACTTATGAGGGGATCAAAGAGTTTGGACCCCCGCCATCCAATACCGTTAAGCATTGAAGGAGGTCCTACTAAATTTGACCCAGGTCCATTGCAGGACCTCTAAACGCTGAACAATGGCAAGACTCTTACCAAACCGTTCCCTTAACCCCCGACCAGGTAGCCAACATACCTCCATATAGACCGTGGAGATATGAATGGTTAAAATCTTTTATTTTATATAGACAGTAAAATAATGTCAAGACACCACGGACAAACGATAAGGAAGAATTACCTTCAAGATAAGAAACTAGTTATTAAAGTCATTAATACAAAACCAAGTAAAAAGTGCGAAAAGATTAAAAATAAAAAGTATTACACTAGACACTTTGTCTTCACCAAGTGATGTAAGAGACTTAGGCAAACATGGCCTTCATTGTCAAGAACTCTTACGATCAATCTTGGATCCCGAGACGACTCACACACTCTATGATGGACAATGGATGATGGTGGTGGATGATGGTGTTATGGTGGTGGTGGGTGGTGGGTGAAGTGTGAGAGAGGTGGTGTGCCAAGGGATGGTTTGAGCTTGAGCCAAGCACTCCTATTTATAGGCTGAACAGAAGCTCGGGCACGGCCCCGTGTCCACATCCTTCTCTTTCTTCATTTAATGCAGCTTGTCTTATTAGTTGACCACGCCCCCGTGTCCGCTGAGCACGACCCCGTGTGCAGAAGAATCTTTGTACTATGAAGATTTGCCTGGATTGTGCGAATCTTATAGTTGACCACGGCCCCGTGTCCGCTGAGCACGGCCCCGTGGTGGGCAATAGAAGCTTCTACCACTTTGTCTTTTCTGCTGACACTTGGGCACGCCCCCGTGCTGGCTGAGCACGGGGCGTGTTCAGTCTTCTGTTGTGTTGTTTTGCTTGGGAAGATGCTGTCGTGGGGTAGGGCATGTCACGTCTTGTTCCTTTTCTTGTATTTATGTTAGATTTTGATGTCTTTTTGCTTCTTTTGTTAATTTGAGCTCATTTAATCCTGAAAATACAAAAGGAAGACAAAAGCACACTTTTTCCAACATTGGTACTAAAAAAGGGTTAGTTTTATGCCACAATTGATGTAATTTATATGTTGCATTTTGCACACATCAGAGGTGTTACACTAACATCAGTTGTCGAAACATAAAGTGAAACAAAATCTTTTTATATTTTACAAAGTTTATGCTAAAACATTCCGAAAATCTTTTTTTGATTTTTCTTTTAATAAAAAGCAAGAAAGAAATATTTACAGACATATTTTTATTGAGTTTGTATCAGAGGATCATATCAGTTTATAACATATCACTAGCACCGTTGATCGTTTTAAACTTTAAGCTTTAAACGATTCACTTAGATTGTTAGTATACTCATCCACTTAAATTCTCACACAAGGTTCAATTGTTTCAAGATACGAGATTAGTGTTTCAAAAACTTATCTTATTCGTGTGTCCCACCTCAGAATATACTCCCATATCAAGATTCCCTAAATTCAGTCTTACAGGTGAATATACCTAAATGATATATGTCTCTGGGTTAGTGCGAGGCCTTTAGAGCTCATGTTAGAACTTCAGTTCAATCAAAGAGATGAAGGCTCGACTTAAGGTATGTTCCACTTAGGAATCTTCTTTACAACTACACTTGATATATATCTTTTGATACTTTCTTAATTTTTATGCAGAGGGAAAGCTTTAAGCGCAAAAGCATTATACGAGGTCCAGGCCATTGCTGACGCAAAATCAGAAGACCAAGTATAATACCCCAGATATCAATAAGTATAAAGACCTAATATCTCATAATCAGGCAATCTCTCAAATGAAATTTCGGAGTACTAAGTCCATATATCCTAGAGATGTTCCCCACGAGATAAGAAAGTTATTGATTTAGGTTTATATCTCGAAATCAATTTCCTAAGTGTATAAAAACCTACTGGCACATCATCAGTGAGACCGTTTATCACCTTTTATCTTTCCATTTCTTTAGCATGCTGTGATTGTCTTACTGATGTACAATCATTTCCTCTTTTTACACAAAACTCTTTTTGAA
The DNA here is from genome assembly GCA_030545235.1 of Helianthus tuberosus. Taxonomy (NCBI): domain Eukaryota; kingdom Viridiplantae; phylum Streptophyta; class Magnoliopsida; order Asterales; family Asteraceae; genus Helianthus; species Helianthus tuberosus. The sequence goes on along the minus strand of JARYGA010018630.1, from coordinate 13,659 downwards.
TTTTTCATGTTTTTGACAATTTAAAATTTGCAAATGTTTTTGTATTTTTAAAAATTTTACTCCCCCTAAAATCCAAAACATTGTAAATAAAATTTGACAAACCGATGTAGATACCTTCATCTCGCCATCCCTTTTCTACTTCACATTCTACGAGTTTGTTGTTATGCCCTTTGGTTTAACCAACGCTCCCGCAATTTTCATGGATCTAATGAATCGCGTGTGTAAACCCTTTCTTGACCGCTACGTCATCGTGTTCATCGATGATATCCTGATCTATTCCAAGTCAAAAACTAAACACGCGCAACATCTCCGTTTGGTTCTTGAACTACTCCAGGGAAACCGCCTCTACGCCAAGTTCTCCAAGTGCGAATTTTGGCTTGTGGAGGTTCAATTCCTCGGTCACATTGTCAATAGTCAAGGTATTCATGTCGATCCTGCGAAGATAGAAGCAGTTAAGAGTTGGATTACACCAAAGAACCCGTTCGAAGTTCGTTCATTTCTCGGATTGGCGGGTTACTATCGCCTATTCATCGCTGATTTCTCAAAGATCGATGTACCTCTCACCTCTCTTACGCACAAGGATAAACCTTTTGTTTGGGGAACCGAACAAGAGGAAGCCTTTCAGACACTCAAACTTATGCTTTGCAATGCTTCTGTGCTCTCACTACCCGACGGAAACGACGACTTTGTAGTCTACTGCGATGCCTCTAACCTTGGTCTCGGGTGTGTTCACATGCAACGAGACAAGGTTATCACGTACGCGTCTCGACATCTCAAGATCCACGAGAAGAACTATACAACCCATGATCTCGAGCTTGGTGCGGTTGTTTTTGCGTTAAAGATTTGGTGACACTACCTTTATGGTACCAAGTGTACGGTCTTCACCAACCACAAGAGCCTGCAACACATCTTTAACCAGAAAGAGCTGAATATGCGGCAACGCCGATTGGTTGAACTCCTCAACGATTACGAGTGTGAGATTTGTTACCATCCTGGCATAGCAAATGTCATTGCCGATGCTCTCAGTCGACGAAGCTATTTGCATAACGTTCGTAACACTCAAGCCCAGCACAATCTCGAAGCTCTAATCCGTGACGCCCAACTTGCTTGTTTTACCGAACGCACGTTGAAGAAGGAAAAGGATTATCAATAACGGCGAACAACTGGTGAATAAATCAAATGGGATATTCCATTATCTTGATTGTATTTGGATTCCCAAACGCACCAACTTACGACAGACTCTGCTAGACGAAGCCCACAAATCTCGATACTCCATTCATCCTGGTGCCGATAAGATGTACCAGGACCTTCGCTACAAGTACTGGTGGCCGGGCATGAAGAGAGATATCGCTATCTACGTTTTGAAGTGCCTAACTTGTTCGAAAGTCAAGGCTGAGCATCAACGCCCCTCTGGCTTACTCGTGCAACCCGAGATCCCTATGTGGAAATGGGAGAATATAGCTATGGACTTCATAACGAAACTTCGGCGCACGCCATCAGGTCACGACAGCATCTGGGTTATCGTTGACTGCCTCACCAAATATACTCACTTTCTACTGATACGGGAAGACTACAAGGTAGAACGATTAGCACGGATCTACACCGACGAAGTCATTTGTCGACACGGGACACCTCGTGACATCATCTCTGACCGCAATGGTCGATTCACCTCGCGTGTTTAGGAAACGTTTCAATCTGCTCTCGGTAGTACTCTCAATCTTAGTACCGCATTCCATCCCCAGACCGAAAGTCAGACTGAACGCACGATTCGTACCCTCGAAGACATGCTTCGCTCGTGTGTGATAGATTTCGGTGGTAATTAGGATTCTCATTTACCTTTAGTCGAATTCTCGTACAATAACAGTTATCACTCTAGTATCCAAATGGCACCATTTGAGGCATTATACAGACGAAGATGTAGATCGATTATTGTATGGCACGAGATCGGGGATGCGCAAATTACCGGTCTTGAGTTATTGCAAGAAACGACTGAAAAAATCCTCCAAATTCGAGACCATATCCTGAAAGATCGGAGTCGTCAAAAGAGTTACGTCGGTAGACGCCGCAAGCCCCTTGAATTTGAGGTTGGCGATCACGTACTCCTAAAGGTTGCACTTTGGAAGGGGGTTATCAGATTCGGCAAGAAAGGAAAGCTCGCGCCTCGATATGTTGGGCCCTTTAAAATTCTGGAAAGGATTGGCAAGTGGCCTACAGACTCGAACTACCGGAGGAACTTAGCAATGTCTACCCGACTTTCCACGTTTAGAACCTCAAAAAGTGCCTAGCCGACCAGGATTTACATGTCTCTCTTGAGGATCTACAAGTGGACGAAACATTACACTTCGTGGAGAAACCAGTCGAGATCATGGACCGAGAGACCAAGAAACTTCGACGCTCACGCATTCCCATTGTGAAGGTTCACTGGGAAGGCAAACGTGGTGCCGAGTTCACCTGGGAACTCGAGAGTGATATGAAGGCTAAGTATCCACAACTGTTTGTTACGCATGCGCCTTAAATTTCGGGATGAAATTTCCTAAAATAGGGGAGGCTGTAACAACCTGACTTTCGAATTCAAAGTCAAATTACAAGTCAAAGTAAGAAAAGTTTGCTAATTGGATCTGTCTTTCCTTGCTTAATCATTGCTTGTACCCTTTGACTTGATACTCTAATTTATATTACTTTAGTTGTATTATGTGGAGTAAATGCAATTGAGCGCTATTAATTGCTAATCGACTTATCACTAATCGCATCACTATCGCATCGCAACTCGAATTACAGGTTTTGAATATTGTTTTACGTGTGTGTGCTTATTATGTGTTACTTGTGCATGTTATGTTTATGTTGAGGTGGATATGTTAGTTCATATGTCTGTAGCTTCCGTCAGCATTGAGTCTTATTTTGTACTGTATATGTCTTTTGTATGTATTTGTATGTATGTTTGTATAACGACAACTCAGGGAATGGCGCATAACTGTAAAAGTGGATCCGACGGATGTCAGATGTCATCCGATCGGATGGTCATCCGATCGGATAACCATCCGATCGGGTGACACTTCCCCTCCCTGATGTTTGCCTATAAATAGCTGGCATGTGTTTGTCATTTAGAACTTTTGGCTGAACTTGTAAGGAACCTCTGCCAGTCTGAGATTCTACCGGTGCTCTTGTACTTTCACAATCATTCTAATAGAAAATCAGAAGAGATTAAAAGTTGAATCTGTTGTTGTTGATCTTGTGACATAATCAATGGATTCCGCACATTGATTCTGATTCGATACAACCATGTTCCATACGAACAGATCCTGATCCAAAGGCCTAACAAGTGGTATCAGAGCCACAGGAGGTTGAATCGAAGACGACAACTGCAAATTCACCGGAATTTCAGCGATTCTTTGCCGATTTCTATCGAATTTCACCAGAAATTTGACCAATTTCTCATCTTCTACTCATTTCTTGTTGTGTTTTATAGTTTTACACCTTAAAAACGAGAAAACTTCAAATTGAACGGAAATTCACGGATAAAATTGAGTAAAAATTATATCAATCAATTCTCAATCAAACAAAGATCAATCCTTCAAATTTTCACAGAAAAATTCCAACTAAAACTGATTCAAATCTATCAAAAACCATGTCGAGTTCATTGTTCTTGCTGACGTCATCCACCCGATCGGACAGCTGTCCGAACGGATTGGCATAGACTATTCTAGATATTTTGCTTGTTGACGTCATTAGTGTCACTCGATCGGATCACCATGTTAAACCCAGTACAGACTCAAAACAATCTTCTTTTCATGTAATATGGCAAGTGATTTCAGTAGATGTGAAAAAGATGTGCGGAAATGGAAATCAGACTTTCAAGAAACAAGACCTACAGAATTATCAAGTTTATATCACTTTGAAACAAAAATGGTTTACAAGGAGATTGTAATATTATTATCTAATACAAACGAATCTTGAATTCTGTGGGGGAGAGAGCAATGGAGTTTAGATGTATGTGTGAATGCTAAGCTTCAAACTCACTCTGCTTCTCCTGGTTGAGCCTTCTATTTATAGTCGGCTTGTATGAATAAACAATAGTTTATTCATACAATAATTCCTGCAAAAAGTAGCCAATTGACATATTCATTGATTCCAACGTTCAAGTTGCCTTTTTCATCATGATATCATTTAATGTCAACTTGCTTCGGTAATTGTGGCAGGACAGAGCCAATTTCAGACAAGTGGGTTGTTTCATCAGAAATTCTGATAAACCACTTCATCAGAAATTCTGATGAACAAATCATCAGAAAATCTTTGATGATCAGAATCGTTAGATACTGATGATATTTCATCAGAAATATCATCAGATCCATCAGAAATGACCTCTTCTGATAATCCAATTCAGCTCTTGATCAACTTGTAATTCTTTGAAATAGATGCTGTGCTTTTCCAGTTGTCCCATCTGATCTTCTTTTTCTAGTTCGTGATCTTCAGGACTGTGATCTCTTCATGGATACAGTTGATTGTTATTTTCTTCAATACTTACACATAAAGTTTCCTAACAGTTTCCCCCTAAGTATTGTAAGAAAAAGAACTACCTCTATGTCAAACATAAACAACTTTCTTTGTAAAAGAAATTCAAAAACAACTAAATTCAGAAACATAAAACATAGTCAAACCAACCATACATCAGACAAATTTAAAACTTTGTTCAAAAACAGGAATTTCATCTTATCAGTTCATTTAATTGATTTTCACTCCACCTCTGTATTTGTCTCCTGATTTCAGTCTTTTCTTGTAATCAATAGCCTTTTGAGTTTCTTTGAACATCTCTTTATACCATCCTCTTGCTTCCATCCAATTATCAATGCACTCTTCAATTGTTTTTCTCAGCTTTTCATTGTTCTTTCCCTTCTCTTTGAGCTGCTCTTGTTTTTCATTCATGCAGTTTTTTATATATTTCAGAGTTTGATTTGAATACCTGCATATATCACTGATTCTGAATAGAGCTTTCTCTTTATTAGCATCTTTTAAGACTACACTCATTTCTGGTTGATCAAAGATTGCTCCAGTTCTTAATGGTTTAGAAGCAATTTCAGCTGGAATTGAAGTGTTTGGAGGTGGTATTAGCACTTTGTTGCTGTACACAAAATTGATACAAAGATCAAAGTCTGCCAATGCAGCCCTTTTGTATAACTTTGCTCCTGCACTTTTGAGACTTTCAAGGGCTCTTCTGATTATAACTGAATTACCATTCATTTCATCAATGATATTCTTCATTTTGACTATTCCCAATGGGTGAATATCATCAGCCAGATCTGCATCAGTGACCTTTTGTTGACTGTTATCTTTTCTGATTAAGGTATATTTGTTTTGTGCTTCATTGCCTAGGATACCTCCTCCAGTGGTCATTGTATCAATTCTTTCAATTGATACTATTGGATTGGTCAAGTGCTTGTGCAAAATTACCCAACCTCCATTGTTTCTGTTTTCAACAATACCTTTGCTTAATGGAGAGAGTGATCTCTTTGGGTTGTCTTCTGGACCTTTCCAATAGTAATTCTTTAGATGTTCTTCAGGGTACATAATAGTGTGTAAATCACCTTTTAGTACTTCCATTTCTCTGATGTTCCCTTCTGAATCTTCTATCATTTCTTTTCTTGGCCTTTTTGAGGAAGTCACTTCATGTTCCATTCTTCTCTTTTCTTTTGTATCCCTTAGTATGCTCAACTCTGTTTCTCCTGTGATGGTTGTAGAAACTGGTTGTACTGGAACATGATCATTTGGTTGTAACCTTGAAGTGTCTGGCTTTGAGACATTTGGTGGAGGACCCATGGGTTGCTTCTGTTTTTGAGCTGTTGAGATTTCTGCTTGTTTGGTTTGACCTTGTTGAACAGTTTCTGGTTGTTATTGCGGAGTTTCTGATCTTCTTACTTGTCTTTCTTGTGGAATTGGGGCTTTCAGTTCATGAAGATCCATATTTGCTAGTCTGGCAACATTATATTGCAATCTCTTAACTAACAAATGAACATTAGTAAGAGCTTGAGTATTTGTTTCCTCTTGTTTCTTCATATTCTGGAACTCCTGATTTTCTTGATTTCTTTGTGCAGCTAATTCCATCAACAGTTTCTCAAAAGCCTCAGTCATGCTGCTGTTGTTGGCTCTAAGAAACTGTATTTCTTCAAGAAGCTTCCCTGAATTTGAGCTTTCCCCTGCAGTTGCAACCTCAGCCATCTTTTTCTTGATATCATTCAGTTCCTTGATAGCTTTCTCAATTTCTGATGAGCTTTCTTTGTCTTCTGAGGATTTTTGCAATTTGTTGAGAGTTGCAGTATTGTCTTCAGTTTGCTTCTGCACAGTTCTGATAGTTTCTGACAAAAACTTGATTTCTGACTTTTGATTTCTGATTTCTTTTAGTATTAGATCACGTTTTTCTTCAGTTGCTGTTTTTACAGTAGCAGCTTCTTCTTCAGGTTCTTTTTGAAATTGTTTAGGTGACATAGACTGATGTTCTTGGGAAATTGGAAAAACAACAGATGTTTCTCTTCTACCACTAGCAGAAAACAAATTCTCTGCTGTTTTAAGGTTAAAAGGATTGGACGAATCCAAATTCCTTATATCCTCACCAGAAAATTGAAACAAATTCAAGTTCTGGATTTCCTCATTTCCTTGAACCTTTTCAGGTTCTCCATGAGTTGTTGAGAAACTTTTATTTTTCTCACCCAGGTTTCCTAGATCAGTAGGCTGATCTCCACCTTTTGTTACTACATTTTCCTCCTCAGAATCTGATTCAGAAAATGAGTCTTTTGTTTTACTCACATCTTGTTTTGAAGAAATAGTTTCTCTAATTAAGATTTCATGTTTTCCTTGAATTGATTCATCAGAATCATTCTCAGAATCATAAAATATGTTTATTTTAGACTGTTGTGCACCTGTTTCTTCAATGTGTGAGTCTTCAGCATGATGTCCTTCAGCCACAGGACTTATGTTCACATCTTTATTAGCTAGATGAGGATCAGATTCATCCTGCTGTTCCATTCTTGGTGTGCTTGATTCCTGTGCATCATGCTCCATAGGGGACACTTGTTCAAAAACTCCTTTGCTCTGTGACTTTTTGTTCAACATTTTCAGGTATTCTGCTCTGTATGGTGATTCTTCTGGTATCATACTCATCACTTTTTCTGTCAGAGTAGGTACATCATAATCTGACTTCCAAGACCCTGCAGCATTCCAAGGTTTCATAATTTCTGTCTTCCACATATTTTCTGATGCTGGGATTTCCATGTTTCTTTTCAGAAAAGCATCAGAAATTATGACTGATAGAAATCTTGGAAAGGGTAGATGTGAATCTGATCTTCCATCTCTGGTCAGAATTGATCTTCTGACCAGAATAAATATTTCTGCTCCATAATCAATGTTCAATCCATTAATTAGACTGAACATGATTGTTAGAATGTTCATATTTATCTGATCAGTACCTCCAATTTTTGACGATAAACACTTGTTCAGAATTTCCATTAAAACTTGCCAGAAGGCAGGTAGCTTGTTTCTCTTGAATTTATTGATTGTTGAAATCTTTGTTTTGTATCCCATTACAGCATCAAGTTGTGAAAACATATCTTCTCTTTCTGGTGACTTTTCAAAGTTCTGATGTAAGGGTAGCTCCAAACATTCCCTTATCTTTTCTGGTGAAATTTTAATGAAGATATTTCCCCATACATGTGCTGTTAGCTCAGTTTGACTTGAGATTTTGAGAGTTTTTACTACTTGTTGTATGAGTTCTTGTGGTACCTCTCTGGTCTTTGTAAGAGCTTGAGCTAACGGGCATCTTGTTAGAAATTCAATGAGAATTTGACACTTCGTATCATACACTTCGATTTTATCATTCATTGCTTCATTGTTGCTCTTTAATGGAAGAAATTCATCTTCAGTGATGAAAGGAACTGAGTGTTTAACTTGAGGTTTGTTGATGTTGACAGCAGCCATTGAGAATTTGTGTTCTGTGTTTGGAAAAGGATTTTAGGGTTTTGAATTTGAAGGTTGAAGATGGAAGACTCTGTTTTGAATGAAGTATTTATAGGGTGTGTAGACAGAGATTTTTTAGTGTTTGTCGTGGGTTGTTTGAGTTTAAGAGGATTAATGACACCTTTATGATGTTTTAATCCTTTAAAGAGACGACTGTTTTTAAAAAAACCTTTGATTTATCTCTAATTTAATGTATATCCTTTTAAAGATACTTAGAGACTTCAAAGATTTTGTTTCCAACTTGCACCTTTTCTCTATGTGGGACCCCTTTTTAAAAGGTCCAATCGAAACCCTTTGTGTGTCTCCCAGATATTTCTCATAATGATATATATATATCATCAGAATTTTTTTTTTTGAGATGAGAGGGAATAAGTAGAGTTCTGAGATTTTACTTACATTGTAGTCTTGCAGTTCTGAACTCCACACCTTTGATCTGATATACCGGAAGTATATATTTTTCATATGGCTTGTTCCAGTCCTCAGAAAAAAAAATTTAGAAAGAAACTTTTTCTTAAAATTTGGATTTTTATAAATTCAATTAAATCTGATTCAAAGAATTGTTTTTCTGATGATATGTTAAATTTTCTGGTTTTTCAAAACAAAGTATTATTTTCTGACTTGTTATCAGAATTTTCATTGTTTTCTGGTGAATGATCAGTTTTTCTGATTGATCATCAGATTTTGAGTTCTACTAACTTCTGTCAGTATTCATGTGTAATTCACCAGAATTTCTTTGATTTTATCATTCAATTTGTATTAGTTCCCCCTAGATCTATTTACCAATAAAAATTTAAAACAAACATGTTGAAAGAAACCATAAACCAAACATGTTAAACAAAAACAAAACTTAAAACAAAGAAAAACTACTCCTCCTCATCCTCTAACACATTAAACATGTACTTCACATATAACCAAAGACTGGTTACACGTCCGGTGTGATTCTTTGCCGGTGTCAACGTGGCTTCACTAATGTTTTCTTGAAGTACCATCTCAGCTCTTGAGTAGCAGCTTCTCACTCCTCCAAAGCCCAGTTGACTAGTGATCACCTTGGTAACAAATCGAGGGTAAATCAGAAAGGGTTGACGGTCGTGGATGTTTGCTTCTAGGTCTCTCATTGGAAACTTAGCATAGTTGAAAGGTTTTTCTTGTATCACAGCATGCACCACTTCCATCATCCTATTTGACAGCTCATTGAAGTGTCCAATTTTCTTGGAAAAGCAGACACTTAGCTGAGTTACCAAAAACTAGAAAGGTGGTATAAAACCAGACTTGCTAATGGCCCTTGATGAGTTGAGTGTGTGATAACCCATTTCAGTCAAGGTTTGTTGTACATTTGATTTTTTCTGGAAGTTGGATTTCATGATTATTACCCAGTTTAAGGACATCTCTGATTGTTTCTTCTTTTAGAGTAATTTTTACTCCCATATCCTCACTTTCAATCCACATAGAAGTACCACCAAAAATGATTTGAGAGTTCCACCAGAACTCTTGGAGAAGTTCTGGATATATGGTGACATGTGATGACACAGCAAAGCCTAAAGGACTTCGCATGATCATATTGTACACAAACCTGCAGTCCTCCCATGCAGCTCCTTCCAAGTTGGATCTTAATCTAAGATTGTGAAGTCTGTGAAACGGAAGAGGGAATTGAGTGGCTTTCATCAATTTTGGGCGACCCATTTTTGATAAGGAAAAACTGTTGAAAGGCTTTTGAAGAACTGGTTTTTGTTACAAACGTTCTTTTCAGGTTGTTAATATTTATAGGTGAAAGTGATGTTAACAGCCAACCTTTTTCTCTTCAATTAAGAAGATATCCATCCCAGTGAATGTAACAGTGAGTGTAACAGTGATTTTGACAGTCTATCAAGCCCCATGTGTGAGTAAGCATTTAATGACTAGGCATCTATTTTCATAGCTCCTAATGTTTCTAGTGCCTACGTGTCACACTTAAGTTCCTTATGAAGAAATGACGTTGCATGCAAAAAGAATGAAATTCAATAAACTAACAAGAAAATTAGACGGTTAATTATTACAGCTGTATGAAACTCCATCAGTATGCATGTTACTTTTCCCCCTTTTTTTATTAAAACAAAACAAACAAACAAAAAAAAAAATACACGAAAATAAGTAATTACAATCTGTGGAATATGCATGAGGATGAAAAAAAAGTTCTGATGTTTCAACGTAGTTTCTGATTTTATATCAGAACTTCTGGTAATTTTTCCCAGAGTTTCTGATATTTTCTCAGATTATCTGATAATTATTGACTATTTATCAGATTTTCTGGTGTTCCATCAGATTGATGGATTGTTTTATCAGAAGCTAGTTTATTTGTTCTATGAATATCAGAATTTTGTTGTTTAACAAGTTGGTCTTCAATTTGTGTTTTTGTGTTTTCTGAGAAATCTTCATCATTTAGATTGACCATGCCTAGTTTGCTGATTAAAAAATTGTGTCTCTTTTCATCAAGAGGTTTTGTAAAGATATCAGCAATTTGATTTTCAGTTGGAACAAAATAGATTTCAATGTTACCTTTCTCCACATGATCTTTTATGAAGTGGTATCTGACATCTATGTGTTTGGTTCTTGAGTGATGAACATGATTTTCAGTTATTGCAATGGCACTCTTTGAGTCACATAGAATTGGAATTCTTGTCAGAGTTACTCCATAATCTTTCAGTTGAGTTTGCATCCACAGCACTTGTGAACAGCAACTTGCTGATGCTAAATATTCTGATTCTGTTGTTGATGTGGCAACACAGTTTTGTTTCTTGCTTGCCCAACATACCAGTTTTTCTCCCAAAAGTTGACAGGAACCAGATGTGCTTTTCCTGTCAATTTTGCACCCTGCATAATCTGCATCTGTGTATGCAATTAATTCAAGGTTTGTATCCTTTGGATACCAGAGACCAATTTTTGATGTGCCTTTGAGATATTCAAAAACCCTTTTTACAGCTTTCAGATGGGATTCTTTAGGATCACATTGATATCTGGCCAGAAAACATGTTGCAAACATGATATCTGGTCTGCTTGCAGTTAAATAAAGCAGTGATCCTATCATCCCTCTATAGGTTTTAATATCAACACTTATACCATTTTTATCAGAATCTAACTTGTTCCCTGTTGCCATGGGAGTTTTTGAAACAGAGCAGTTTTCAAGTGAGTATTTTTGTAGAATTGTTTTCACATATTTTGATTGACTCAAAAATATTCCATCAACTCTTTGTTTTACCTGTAACCCTAAGAAAAAGGTTAACTCACCCATCATACTCATTTCAAAGTGACTGGTCATCAATTTTTGAAATTTGTCACAAAATTTTTCATTTGTTGATCCAAATATAATGTCATCAACATATATCTGAACTAGCAAAGTATGACCTTTGTGTGTTTTGAGAAAAAGAGTGGTGTCAATAGTACCTTTGGTAAACCCAGAATTGAGTAAGAAGTTTGATAAGGTTTCATACCAGGCTCTAGGAGCTTGCTTCAACCCATACAAGGCTTTGTTTAATCTATAAACATGATTTTGAAATTTTGGATCAACAAAGCCTTCTGGTTGATGCACATAAACTTCTTCCTCAATTTTACCATTCAGAAAAGCTGATTTTACATCCATTTGATAAACTTTTAAATTCTTAGATGCAGCATAAGCAAGAAAAATTCTTACAGCTTCTAACCTAGCTACTGGTGCAAAGGTTTCGTCATAATCAATACCTTCTTGTTGACAGTAACCCTTGACCACTAACCTTGCTTTGTTTCTGGTGATTATTCTGTTTTCATCAGATTTGTTTCTGAACACCCATTTTGAGCCTATGACAGATTTGTCTTTTGCCTTAGGTACCAGATCCCATACCTTGCTCCTTTCAAATTGATCAAGCTCTTCTTGCATGGCTTGAATCCAGTCTGGGTCATTTAGAGCTTCCTTGACAGATTTGGGTTCTATCTTGCTTAAGAACCCAGAGAATGCACACTCATGTGCAGTGGCAGATCTTGTTCTGACACCATCTGCAGGATTGCCTATGATGTCAGAATGAACATGTCCTTTGATCCATCTTAACTTGTTGTGAAATGTTGTTGGTTCTGATGGATTTGAAGTTTCCCCCTGATCAGGTGCTACATTTGTCTGAAAAGTATCAGAAATCTGGATTTCTGATGTACTACATACTTGATCTGCAGAGTTAGAACATGAATAATCTTTTAATTTATTTGTGTAGGCATTGTCATGTTCTAGGAAATCTTCATTTAACATTTCAAAGAGATGTTCATAATTTTCTTGTTTGTCAGAAAAGTTTATTTCTTTTATGTACTCATCAGAAACCTCTGTTTCTGATGAGTCATCGAACGAGACATACAAACTTTCTCTGATGGTCCTGGTGTTGAGAATAAAAACTCTGTATGCTTTTGAGGACAAGGAGTAACCAAGAAAAATGCCTTTTTCTGCTTTTCTGTCAAATTTTTCAAGGCTTTCAAAATCATTAAAAACAAAACATCTACAACCAAATGTATGCAAAAATTTTATACTTGGTATTCTTCCATTTATAATGTTGTAAGGTGTTTTGTTGTGCCTTTTGTTGATTATAGATCTGTTTTGTGTAAAACATGCATTTGCTATAGCTTCTGCCCAAAAGTGAGTGGGCAATTTAGCATAAGCAAGCATGGTTCTGGCAGCTTCTACCAAGGTCCTATTCCTTCTTTCAACCACACCATTCTGTTGTGGTGTTCTTGGAGCAGAAAAATCATAAGAAATTCCTTTACTTACTAAGAAATTCTCAATTTTTGCATTTTTAAATTCTGTTCCATTGTCTGATCTGATCCTTCTCACTGTTAGTTTTAACAAATTTTCAATTTTCTTAATAAAATTAATGATCAGATCAGGAGTTTCACTTTTCTTTCTAAAAAATTCTACCCATATGTACCTGGAGAAATCATCCACTATTACTAGTATGTATTTCTTTCCAGAAAAACTTTCTGTACTTATGGGTCCACACAAATCCATGTGTAACAGTTCCAAATTTTGTGAAATAGAAGACTCAGAAATTGATTTGTGTAAGCTTCGTTTGGATTTTCCCATTTCACATGCTTCACAAATTTTATCCTTCTTTGAGGATATCAAAGGTAATCCTTTTACCACACCTTTGCTTGCTAATTTGCTTAGGTTTTTGAAATTTAAATGAGCAAGCCTTTTGTGCCATAACCAACTACTACCCTTGTTATGTTTTGAAAATAAACACAGTTTTGGATGTTCACTTTCTTCTTTGAAGTCAAAATAGTAGATTGATTTTCTTATCCTTTTCCCACTTAAATAAATTTTGTTATCATCTATACCTATTAACAAGCATTTTTATGGTAAAAAGGTTACCTGAAAACCTTTGTCACAAAATTGACCACAACTCAGCAAATTATACTTTAAGCCTTCAACATAGGCTACTTTCTCTATGGTCAAACATCCATACTTTATGCAACCATATCCTATTATCCTCCCTTTCACTCCATTCCCAAAATTTACCATTCTACCCAGCTTTGAAACAAAGTTGCTGAGTAAGCTCCTGTCTCCAGTCATGTGCTTGGAGCTTCCTGAGTCGCAGTACCATATCTGCTGCACATGATGGTCCTAAAATGAAATGATTAGAGGGTTTTTGGTACCCAGGCATGCTTGGGTAC
>JARYGA010018629.1:0-47804 GCA_030545235.1 Helianthus tuberosus | reverse complement strand
TCTTGCTCTCTTCAAAGAATCTGACATTGTTAGCATCCTCAATCTTCTCTCTTCTCTCTTTTTCTTTCAGAATCGCAACCTGACTCTATCCTCTCTCTAATTCTCTTGATCAGATCTCTTGATTCCTTAAATTCTTCAGCATCAGCAGCTTCTATCTTGAACACTGTTCCTGGATCTGAATTTGGCTCTCACATCTTCAGACTCCCTCTTGATGTCTTCAGACTTCCCCTTTCGATAAGCTGGGATCGCAGTCTGGAATTCACAATCTACAGGCTTTCACAGGTTCTAAGATTGTAACCTGGCTTTACCTGCATAAACTCTACCTCAAAATAAATTTCACAAATTTAAAAATTTGACAAATTTATAGATCACTTGAAGATATCATCCAAAATAATTTTACATTTATAATCTCTGATGACCACTTGTAAGAATATTTTTCTTTTTCAAAATAAACTTTCCCAAACCTGTTGTTCATCATGTTTAGCACTTGGAATTTTGAAAATCGGCTTTTCCACATCAGTTGTCGAAAATAAGATGAAATAAAATCTTTTTAAATTTTCAAAATTTTATGCTAAAACACACTAAAATCTTTTTGGGTTTTTGTTTTTAACGAAAATCAGTAAAGAAATATTTACGAACAATATTTTTGTGAGTTTGTGTAAGAGGATCATATCAGTTTTTTGAGACCAATCACTAGCACCGTTGAGCTATAAACACTTTAAGTTCTAAACGATTCACTTAGATTGTCAGTATACTGATCCACTTAATTTTTCACACAAAGTTCAACTGTTTCGAGATACGAGATTAATGTTTTAAGCACTTGAACTTATTCGCGTGTCCCACCTCAGAATATACTCCCGTATCCAGACTCCCATATTCAGTCTTACAAGTGAATGTACACTAATAATATCTGTAAGGGGTTAAATGCGAGACCATGAGAGCTCAGGCTATTGCTTCCGCAAAATCAGAGAGATGATGGTTCGACTTTAGGTGTGTCCCCCTTGGGGATCTTCTTTTCAACAGCACATGATTAGCATTTTTCAATGTTTCATCATTTTTTATGCTGAGGGCGAGCTTTAAGATTAAAGCAATGCAAAGTATTATACGAGAACTAGGCTATTGCTCCCGCAAAATCAGAAGTCCTGGTATAATACCCCAGATATCATCACGCACAAAGACCTAGTATGTCAGAAATAGAAAGCCCTTCAAACAAGATTTCGGGGGTTACCCATATATCCGAGAGATGTTCCCCACGAGATAAGTAAGTATTTGATATTTAGGTTTATATCTCGACAACAATCTACTAAGTGTGCGAAAACCTACAGGCATATCATTAGTGAGACCGTTTATCACATTTTAACTTTCCAATTCTTTAGCGTACTGTGATTGTCTGCTGATGTACTATTATTTCCTCTTTTTCACAAAAAAAACTCATTTTGATTTTTTTATCATGTTTTTGACTATTTCAAATTTTCTAATGTTTTTGGATTTTCTGAAAATTCTTACTCCCCCTAAAATACAAAACCATTTAAAGAAAAATTTGACAAACCGTTGTGAATTGCTTTAATTCGCCATCCACTTGGCATAAACAATCAGAACTCCCCCTGACAACATACTATTTTCCCATTATGATTTCAAAACACTTAAGTTTGTTTTAATAAAAAATGGTTTTTCTGGAAAATTAGTTTAGTTGATTTCACTTATAAGATCGGGGTTTTGTTCATCACTTTGTCTTTCAACCACTTGTATGAAAGTTAAATCAAGTTCAACTTAATGACCTTGATTAACCACTTGTAGGTTCACTTCAACCATACCACTAGTAAGTATATAACAATTTTCAAGAATGAGAATACCACTTGTAGGTTCACTTCAACCATACCACTAGTAAGTATATAACAATTTTCAAGAATGAGAATACCACTTGTAGGCCGAAATATCACCATTGTGAATTTATCAAGAAAGATGCCGATTCCTGCTCCACGATTACCAACTTGGGAGCTCTGGCAAGTCCGGATTTTAGTCGTGATAGGTTCTATCCCATGACGATACGAACATGGGTGAACCATCTTCATCTGTTTTGCTCTTTTTCGATTCATAAAATTCCTTTACCCCTTTTACCTTCCCATCAATCATTTTACCAAAGATATGTTTCACATTGGGGTTAAAGGCCTTTTCAACATCAAATTCCTTCTTTTCAGAAAAGAATTGATTTGAAATCTCAACTTTTCCAATTTTCTGTTTAAAATTTTCAGCCCGCAATGGTGGAAAGTTTGCGTCATCCATTGGCGGTACTGACTTTTCACCTTTTATCTCAACTTGTGGCTCTTCTGACTTTGACAAGTCAGATTCATCGCCAGAAAATAGCTCCTCTGATTTTGACGAATCAGAATCATTTCTAGAACTATCATCTGATTTCTTAACAACCCACTTGTGGTTGTCAAGATTCACCTTTCTTTTGTAAAACTTTTTGAACTTTCACCAACCTCAAACTTTGAATTTTTGAAAACTTTAAATTGTTTGGTTGGTGATTCATTTTCAACCATCTTTTTTTTCAGTTTTTCAGAGACTGCCTGTTTTGTTTGGATTGCCTTTGGACAGTTCCTGGCAATGTGACCAACTGTTTTGCATTGAAAATAGGTTCTTGTCTCCTTTTTCTGTTGATGTTGCTCATTATTCTTCATTCCCTCTTGCTTCTGAGCAAGGAATTCTTTGTTTGTCTGCTTCCAGAATGAGCTCTTTTCTTCTTCTTCCGAACTTGATCCTGAAACAAATACAGTTTTTGGTTTATAAGTTTTCTCATTTTTATGATTTTCTGGTGGAATAAAACCTAATCCCTTCTTTTTGAAATTACCGTTATGGTTTGGTTTCTTTCGATAACCTGAACCAGAACTGTAGCCCTTTTTCTTGTTTAACCTTTGTTGAACTCTTGAGGTGTACTTTTTAGGTTTTTAAGAAAGATTTACATCTTTTATTTCAGAAATGTTAATTTCTGTTAGTTTGAAAACCTTTTTGATCAGTTCAGTTTTAACACCTCTTATTGGAAATTTTTTATCAGAATATAATTTGTCAGAATCATTCAAAGTATATGCTACTTTGAATGTTTCATCATTCAAATTATTTTGTGATAACAGAAAATCTTTATTGTAAACCCTTTTGCCCTTTTTGACTGTTGGACTTGACGTGTCGGACTCAGACTTTGACTCTGACTTTGACTCCTCCGTTTCATCTTTATCCAACACCTGATCAACCACTTTCTTTATTAACTCAGACTCATGATCAGTGTCGGATGATGTGAAAGTAACATCAATGTTGTCTGGCATGTTATCTGAAGACTCAGATTCCCACTGTAAGTTGGTTGCCTTTTTGACTCTTTCTGAATTAAGATTTCATGGAGAATATCCATTTTCAAGCGGAGGTGGACACTTTTTGTAACTAACACTTTGTTTCTTACCAGAATTCTTTTCTTCAGATTTGTCTTTTGTTTCGGAATTCTTCTCTTCAGATGTTTCTTCTTCAAACGCCTTCATGCCTTCAACTGTAGGATAAATCCTGTCAATCACATAAGAAGAACATGAGTAACTTTTCAACAACTTGTTTACTCTTTCAGTTTCTATCCTCTGAGTTTCCAATTTCTGTTCAAGCTCAACACACATATCAATGTAATAATTGACCATTTTCTGCTTTGTTATGTATGCTCCATTGAGTGTCTTCATTGCTATAGCTTGTTCACTGCTTGACTCGTTATATTGATTCATGGCTTTATTTAAAACATCATACGATTCTTTCAATCTGTTCATGTTATGAATCAACTCGTTGTTGTGCTTTTTCAGAGTCTCACAGTTTTCACAATTCTCAGACACCTTTACTGCATCAGCTTCCTTTTTAATTTCGAAAGCTGGAATTTCTTTGTCCTGCTTCTTTATCACTCGGACATCTTCATCATTATTCTTATTTCTCACGGCTAGAAATCTTAAATGCTCTTTCATACTATCTGCATAATACGAATTATCATCATCACGTTCATCTTGTTTTTCAACCTTCTTCTTTGCCACTCGAGCATTTTCAGCATCTCTCTCGGCTAGATATTTTAAGTGCTCTTTCATACTATCTGCCCAATACGAATTATCATCAGCACTGTCTTCAATGATTTGAGCAACAAAAACTTTAGCCTTTAAGATCTCTTCATCCGGACAATATTTGTCCCAGCTAAAACCTTCTGGCAATCTTTCATCCTCTTGATCTATTATACCATAACAAGCTTTTCTTGATGACTCTTAGATCGCCTTCTTAGCATGAGCAGTTTGTGGCTGTTGTTGTTGATACGACTGTTGAGCAACTTGATGATAAATCGCTTTTCGATAGTAATCATTGTTACCGAATGGATTTTGAGCTCCACTTGCTTCGCGGTTTGTGCATTCTCTCTTGAAATGCCCTTTTTCCCTGCAACGAAAACAAGTAACTTTAGATTTATCAAATCCTAAAGTAGAAACATTTCATCACGAAAATCATCTCTTCCTGTAATTTGTTTAAACTTCTCAGCTCTTCTCAACACACTAGCCAAACACCACTTTCTATCCATTAACTCCATCTCCTCAGCATCAATTTGATCGTAATCCTCTTTTGTCAACATTGGATTTCCGATCCTTCCTGCAACTAAACTCCCGTAAGACTCTAACACAGTCACCAACAAAGACATATGACTTTTGGCTACTTCTTCTGAGTAATTTTGATCATTCTCAAGATTTAGCGCAATGTTGCATTGTAGTACTTTGCCATTCTTGGTTGCTGAAAAATTTGGATCGAATGATGGATATGAAGAAAATCCAGTTTTGCTACTTGATCCTTGAGATGAACCTCCAGAAGAATTTTTTGCATTAAAATCCGTTTCGATCTTCGGTGCAATGTTGGTCCTATCACTAGTATCACCTTTGTAATATAGACCAATGTCTTGTTCACCATCAAAGTCCTTCATTCTCGCTATCTTTCGTTGTTCCATCTCTTGAGCTTCGATTTGTTCAATAAACGAGCTCAGCGTTAGATTGTCAAATTTGGGTTTATTTTTCAACATCATAAGATACGTGCCCCAAACATCTTGTGGCAACGCATCGGCCAACTTTTCAATCAATTCTTCTTTATCTTTATTGATATTCAATCTCTTCATGTTCATCACCAAATTGCAATATCTTTCTATAATCTGCTTGATGTTTTCAGTTTTTAATCCACGAAATAGATCAAATTCTTTCTTCAAAAGTGACATTTTGTTCTTGATCATCTCTGTACTTCCAACAAACTTCGATTTTAGTTCTTTCCATATTGAATGTGCACTTCCGTTGTGTTGTAGTAAAATCAAGATTTCTTCCTTAATAGCTTGCTGCAAGAGACAAACCATCATCTTTTCATTTTTGTATTTCTTTTTCTCATCAACAACTAGATCTTTAATATCAACCTTCTCTCCGTTATCCTAACTGGTCTAACATATCGATATTCAGTACATTCCCATGCATCTAAGTAATATGCTTGAACCCAATTTTCAAAACGTTCTGCCCATCCACTACACTCCTCAATATTCATAAGCTTAGGCGGTTTTTGCGTGGTGCCCGTTTCATTTTCTAGCATAGTATTATGAGTAACAGTGATCGGGGTAGCAAAGGCATTGTAGAATTCATTTTCCATGATTCGGTTTCAAAAATTTCACAAACTTAGACTTTCAAACGAAATGGATGATGTTTCACACGATCTGAGTAACTTGGTGCGAAATGGTGCAATTCGTATGAAATGGAATGTTGTTTCAAGAGAAAAGGATCCTTTTCTCCCAATTCGTGCGAAATGATGTTCTGAATTACCAATTCGTACGAGATGAAGATCTAATGAACTGTTTCAAGCGAATTGGCACTTGATGCGAAATGGAAACTCAGCTCATACGAAATGGAAGCAAATTCAAACGATCTGGTATCCAATTCGTACGAATTGGTGCTGATGTCACACTTTCGGACAGTTTTTCACAAAATTTATCAAGTTTTACTTCGATTTTAGGTCTGATTCTTTCAAGGGTTTATTAAAACAGTGTTTCGCACGTTATATGTGAAAATCAAGCCATTTTATCCGTGAAATCTCAGTTAATTTTGAAAAATGGTGAAGAAAGTGAGTAGAAATCAGAATTTTAGATGAAAAACAACTGAAATGGTAAGAACTCTTCCTCATGAGCTCTGATACCACATGTAGGATCGTTTGCACGACCAAACGAGTCGTTCAGAAGAGATCTCGTCCAATACGAAAGGCGGAAACAGATGTATCGGAGTTATTTCAGCTGATTTGCACTTAGATTTACTTAAATTGTCTCTTGTATTGATATCAGATCATTTTACAATGCTAGAGACACTTCGGCAGAGCTTCGCTACCGGAAACCAAAACCTTTCAAATGAAAGACTCAAGGCTACTATTTATAGGCAGACCCATTTGGCACGAGATGGCCTCACACGAAATGGCCATTGCCATTTCGTATGAAATGGACACATCTCATTTCATGCGAAATGGTCACATCCTATATATTTCACATTTTTCTCGTATTTCGTGCCCTGATCTATCTAATCTATTACAAGACTCGATACAAGACGAAGTCGACAGACATATGCACCAACACATATCATCCTCAGACGGATGGTCAGAGCGAGCGTACGATTCAAACACTTGAGGATATGCTTCGAGCTTGTGTTACTGATTTAGGGGGAAGTTGGGATGATCATCTTCCGTTGATTGAATTTTCATACAATAATAGCTATCATTCGAGTATTCAAGCTACACCTTTTGAAGCTTTGTATGGAAGAAAGTGCAGGACACCCGTTTGTTGGGCAGAAGTTGGAGATGTCCAACTGGCAGGACCTGATATAGTCCTGGAGACGACAGATAAGATTGCACAGATACGTGATCGTCTCAAAGCTTCCAGGGATAGGCAGAAAAGCTACGCAGATAAAAGGCGTAAACCTCTAAAATTCGAGGTAGGTGACAAAGTGTTACTTAAGGTATCACCCTGGAAAAGGGTAATGCATTTTGTCAAGAAAGGCAAGTTAAGCTCGCGATACATAGGACCATTCAAGATCATCGAATGTATCAGAACTGTGGCTTACAAGTTAAACCTGCCTGAAGAGCTCAGTGGAATTCATAATGTGTTCCACATCTGCAATCTGAAGAAGTGTCTAGCTAATGAATCACTAGTCATGCCACATACGGATGTGCATATAGATGAGAGCTTGAAATTTGTCAAAAAACCTTTGTCGATCGAGGATCGACAGGTTAAGAAACTTCGAAAGAAGCACGTACCGATTGTGAAGGTTAAATGGGATGCCTGAAGAGGCCCAGAGTACACGTGGGAGGTAGAGTCCACAATGAAGCAGAAGTATTCTCATTTATTTCAGTAAATCTGACCCGACTTAGCTTAGTTTAGATATGCATTAGAGCTCCATTAAGACCAGGTTATAGGTTAGTATAACCCTTTGAGGGTATACAACTTGGTTCCTAATTAATCTGATTCATTTGCATGTTTTCGTTAATTGCTTAAATGTTGACCATTATGCCCTTTTGACCTTAAAACGAGATTTTTGAAAATGTGAGAGGACAAAAACCTTTATTACTGATTTATAAATATGTTCTAAAAAATTTAACATCAGTTTGAGGTCTAAATTAGGAGTTATGCCCAATATCGTAATTTGAAAGCTTTTTATTAATTAAACGGCATACTTATCATAAAGCCTATTTAAACCCGTATTTTTACACCAAACCTTTTACCCACTGATGTAATATAATATTTTGGGATTTTTGAAGATTTTTCTTTATTTTTAAACTGATCATGGCATAGGGTTCTTGCTTTGATTCGGTAATTGTCGGTTATACCCTTTTTACTAATAAAATGAATTTTACATAACATTTTGATACCAAACTTTTTGCTACTGATTTTTTATGATAAATAAAATATTTTGAACTTTATGAACTGATCAAAAACTCATATTTTCTTATATAACCTGAAAATCGCTTAAAACTGACTTTTACGCGTTTTAAACGCATAGTATGGGTTAAAACTGTTTTTGGCATATAAGACTTAATACCTACTGATGTTTTAAGTAAATTTTTATATTTTAATAGTAAGATAAAGTTTTGAACTCAGATTTCCCATTTTGACCTTTAAAGCTTATGTGAAATGACCAAAATGCCCTATACGGTGCATAGTTTGGTTATAAATGATAAATTTCACATATATGCAACACCTTACTGATGTGACTTGCAAAAATAAATATTTTTACTGATCATATAAGACCTGAGCCCCATGTTAATATTTAACCTCTTTTATAATCCTTAAAATGACCAAAATACCCCCACGGGGCTTAAATTGATTTTAAATCCGTTTTGGGCATAATGGAAGGTATCCTACTGATATCACAACATATTTAAGGCATATTAACTTAGGAAACCTGCTCATGGCTCATTTGGTTACCCGTTATGCATTTATCGCGTTCGGTACGGTTTATGTAACTAGTTTGCATAAATTAACCGAAACGGGTCAAACCTTATCATTTTCACTTCAAAATCCAGAATGTGTTTAGTTTACCCATATTATACAAGTCTTCATACTTGTCGGGTCTAAACCACATTCTAATCCGGTCTTCGCTTGATCTTGCGTTTTGAACCGTAAACCTATCTTTAAAACTAACCGATCTAAGTTTAAACTTAAGTAAGAACAGTTAGGAATCTAATAGGTTATTAAAACCTTCGTTCCAGATTTAGGAGCCCAGTAAAAGATATTTGCACTTGCTGATTGTATACGGCTGGGATAAATTTCTATAATTTGCTCAGGTAAATACTTTTAACTTATTTTCCCTTATACGGGCTTGGGGTACGGTATATAAAATACCGCTTGGTCGGGTATTGAATTTTTAATCGTATGAAGGTTAAATCATTGAGATAACCCGTTTAATCTATTTTGTTTATTTTAAGCCTTTGGGGGGTTAATGACCATGTCCTGGATATCTTCGGCTCATTCATTGAAATGGCCACGACTTAAGCACGGGGTGTAGGCATACACCTGCCGGTGCGTATGTAAAATATGTACCCACCTGTTCGAGAATAACTCGCCGTGGGATATATTATGTGGTGTGTCTATTAATCTTTAACCCGGTTTTCAACCCGGGCTACTAAACGTATAATAAACATATAATTCTTTAACAAGATTATTTTTATATAATCATCCCAAGTTATAAAAGATTATTTGTGCCTTGTGCATTTAAATCAATTTTATTAAACATTTTCAAAATGAGTCGGTTAATTGTATTTACCAGTGTAAACTGACGTATTTTCCAAAAGGCTAAGTGCATGTACTAGGTGGAATAGGCTGGCTACTCCCGAGTGAATAAATAAAAGTCTTGCAAGCTTTGTCACTTAAAAATCTATTGAACAATTATCTTCTTTTGTTTGATCTGCCTGTGGATCCTTTTACATTCCGTTTGTAATACTCTTGATAGTTTCATTCGGTTTGAAATATTATTACTTTTAGACTTCCGCTGTGCATTAAACTGTGATTATTGACTATGATGATATCAACTACGTCACGATACTCCCCACCGGTAATACGTGGAAATATCGGGGTGTGACATAATCACATGTAAATCACATTTAATTAGTCAAAAGGGCATTATCATCAATTAAGGAATTTATAGATGAACTCTATGTTATGGTCAGTAACAAATCTGACCCAACATTTCACAAATTCCTAAAAATGATATCATCACAGTAGGTAATGAGTTTTGGGTCAAAATCTATGTTTGTACATGTGTTATGCTAAAAATGCAAATTAATTAACAAAAAGTTTCATTTTACGATATATTGCATAACTTGAGTTTGAGACCAGAAACTGATGTTAAATTTATTTGACATACTTATATATCAGTAATAAAGTTTTTTGTCCTCTTTACATTTTCAAAATTCTCGTTTTTATAACATAAGGGCATAACGAGCATTTATAAGCATAATAACGGAGATTAGCATATAATTCAGAATACTAATGACCAGGTAATATAATCTCAGAGGGTTATACTACAACATAATGTGGTCCTAATGAAAGCTTAAAACATAGAAGAATTAAGCTTAATCGGGTTAGAACTGAAAGTCAAGGCAAAAGTCAAGCTTTTGCGACTTTCGGTTACGAACCGACCCTAAACTCAGAATTGTCGGGTTGAACATGCTTAAACATGTTATAATAATAATTACCAAGTTATTAGAGTGATTAAATAAAATTTATAACCTCTGCATTGTTAGTTTTGATTATTATTTCAAATTCTGACCAATTTGACTTTTTGATTAAATAGTTTGACCCGACAATTAACTAAGCAAACGAGATAATTAGGAGGTGCCCTTATAAGGGATTAACACCTACCTAATTATGGTCACATAGCCATATTCGCCTCGAACAATGGCTGGACCATTTGAGTTTAAACCGAGAGTCAAAGCTATTTTACGTAACTTTGACTTTTCAGATTTTAAATAAGAAAACTTAACTAAAGAGGGGGCTAAGACACTTACAAAGGGTCCTAGCAATCTTTTCTACTAAAAATGAGCTTCCTTATGACCAGGAATCCTAGAATGCTCAAGAAAACTCAAGCTAGAGAGATGAGAGTGAAATGTTTGAATGTGCAAGTGAAATGGTTGCATAATTGAACCTATTTATAGTGAATGAAGGTTGCCCAAGATCATTACAGGTGTTTAGGGGTGTTGTATGATGGCTCCAGGTGTCCATAGTGGTTTTTAAAACCATCAAACAGCCCTAGAATTCGTTTAAACTTGTTTGGAGCTCAAGAAAGATGACAAACCTGCAGATGCCATGCACATTCTGTCAATTTGGACCCGTCGCGTCACACCACGGTGAACAGGGGGTGGTGGTCGCGCAACGCTAGCCCTCATAACAACTTTCAGAAGTTGTCACAATTGGTCCCTGCACCTTTATAAGCACTATAACTTTCATTTTAAGCACAATAGGCCCTTGTAGTTAGTTTGTAGATGATCTAGGGAGTATATCAAAACACCGTTAGGTCCGGTTTCGTTAAACGATCCCCGAAAACACTAGTTTCATCTCGTTGACGCTTTTAACCCTTATGATTGGGAATTTGCGTAACTCATAACGATATCGAAACCTCGTGAAATTGTTCTCACTTATTCTTGAGAGTATAATCGAACATTACGAAGCCCCGGGTTCGTTAAAAAGTCACTTTATGGTGTAGTTTCGCTAGTTGACGATTTTAGTCCTTTTAACGCACAAAGGTGTGCGTAATATCATTTAACGACATGAAAGCCTTCCTTGGCCTATAATAAGCATTCCCGAGCGTATGATTGCATATCTTAATGCTTCGGGTTCGTTAAAAGGTCAATCAGAGGTATAATTAAACATGTTGACGCTTTTAACACCTCTAACTCGCAAACTTGCGCGTAACTTCACTTATTGGCATAAAAGCCTTGAATGGCCAATATTAGGCATTCCCGAGAATATGATCAAACATTATAAAGCTCTCGGTTTGTTAAAAGGTCACTCAGAGGTAAGAATTAACATGTTGACACTTTTAACCCTTCGACGCGCAAACTTTCACATAATTACACAAACGGCTCCTCTCGTCCAACAAGTGGCTCATTTGAGAATACGGACACCGTATAAGGTCACTCAGAGGCCTAGTTTAGGCATGTTAACACTTTCAGTCCTTCTATATTCAAGGTTTTCGATTTTTGACAAAATTAGTGTCACACCCCCAAAATCCACACGCGGAGTACCACCGCTTGGAGGCGTGACATGACCAGGATCAAGCCACCAATCATATTGAACATAAGTATATAGTAAAAGTCATTCATCAATACGATAGGTGTTTCCAAAACCAAATATAAACAAGTGTATAGCGGAAGCATTTAAAGTAAAACCCAACATAAGTTTAAGTACAAAATGTCATAATGTTTAACAACACATTTCACGATCCATATCCACAACGACCGTGCCTCCCGTGCAAGCTCCAAAAGTACCTAAGGTCCTGCAAGGCATGTAACAGAGAGTCAACAACTAGTTGAGCGAGTTCACAGTGGGTTGTTTAGTAATAATGTTCGTTTCATAAATCGTTTGTTTGTTTAGTAACCCATGTATCGTTATTAATTACATCGCGGCCCTCCAGGCATGTTTGCGAAGATTAGTGGGGGTCTCCCATGTTTTCTAGACTAGTTATATTTGTATCGCGGCCCTCCAGGCATCTTTGCGAAGATTAAAGTATAGTTCGCGGCCATTCCAGGCATGTTTGCGAAGATTGTTCTAGTATCGCGGCCGATCCCGGCATGTTTGCGAAGAGAAGTATATGTATCACTAGTCTAGTAGTATCTACCATTGACCTTCCTCTACCGAGGCCAATGGTATGTAATTCCGATAACTCTTAAGCATAAATAATCAATCAACCCATTCCCAACCCCGGGAATCCCATGCCTTGGTAGAAGTGTGAACTCACCTTGTTTGCTCGGTATGCTAAGTTAAGTGCTCAATTAATCAGTCAAGTCCTATAGTGCACGTATACTCAATCAGTTCACATTGTTTGTAAAGTTTCACATGTAACTATCATCAAAGTATCATCACAGAATGTGCCTAGCAATTAGCATTCTTATATCATGTAAACAGTTAATCCAATTCATGCAAATTCATCTTACTCATATTTAGCTTTCACAGTTAATTCTAACATAATTAACCAATAACACAGTTAATAAACTAATATGGTTAATAAGCTAACAAGTTGCATATTTAACAGAATAATTCAACTAATTGAATTTACTGAACCAACAGTGTTAATACTTAACAGAACTAATAGTCTTAATAAAGTTAATATAATAACTGAATTAATGGACTGAGTAAATAAACTAACAAGGTTATTTACTTAACATAGTTACACACTTAACAGGGTTACATATTTCAATAAAGTTAACCTAGTTAACTTACTTAACAACTAACAGAGTTAATTAACTGAGTTATTAACTAACAGTTTAGTAATTCACATAATACATGGGACGAAAACAGGATTTCGAAATCCCTCCTTGGCCGAAATCCCTTACTTGGACGAAATCCCTTTATGGGCCATGATCACATGGGCCGAAATCATTAAGTGATTTCGTCCATATATGTTAAATTTGAGAGGGTTTTTGTTGAACTTCAAGTGTGCCGAAATCACCCTTTAGTCGAAATCACCTAAGTGGCCGAAATCCAATAAGTGCCGAAATCCAATAAGTGCCGAAATCACACACATGGGCCGGAACTGTTTGGGCCGAAATCATCTAAATGATTTCGTCCAGCTTTAAGGATGTGGGGTGTTTTCGTTACTATTCATCATCATCAACAACACTTACAGTAACAAAACCCAGTAACTAATAATCGATTAACAGTTACAAGATCAATCATTTGTAGGAACAATCAATCCAACAAAAGCTAAAACATTCATTTAGATACTTACTCATCTAAATAATCAGGATTAACATCCAATAATTATCATAGTTTTTAACATTTAACAGGAGATCTAGTTATGCATTTATCAACTCACTTTATCTCGAAGATTAACAATCACCATTCATAGAAAACAATGATCTAAACATTAAATCATCAATCAAAATCAGATCATAAGATTATAATGTCTCACAGTAGCAGTCAATATAAGATATCATCTTAACATGTAAATCACTAACCGTAGATTTAACAGGGGTTTGGCTTCACAATGAGGAATTCTGTTGTGGGTTTCAGATGTAGAGAGAGAGAACAAAGTGATAAGGTTTGGTAAGTGGGTAACGTCTCGGAGAAGATTTGTTTATAAACTACTTATATAAAAAAAAATATCTCAAAATACTGGGCCATGGGCCAAGCCCATCTCTGATTTCGCCAAACATTCTGGACGAAAACACTTAAAGTGTTTTCATCACTTGGGTGATTTCATGGGTTTTGTTTCCAGTAAGGTTCCATTTTCTTTTTATAACATGTTAATTAATAACACCTTATTAACATACAATCACATATAAAAAAATATATATAGATCCCAAGTATAAAATATTAATCGAGATACGATATAACGTATTACAAAGGTAAGCGTTGTGAAACAACGAGTCGTGTAAACAAACACATAAACAATAATAAAAAAAAATAACGCGCACTAAATGCGAAGATGAAAATCTCAGGAACTCGAGTAATTTCCTGTCTTTATCGGCATATACTTTCTGACGGTCACGAGCTGCCGCCATGCGTTGTCGTATTTGAGCAATCTTTTCAGTAGTATCAACTACCATTTCTGGACCTGTGATCTGACTGTCACCCACCTCTGCCCAACAAAGAGGTGATCGGCATTTACGTCCGTACAATGCCTCAAACGGAGCAGCTTTAATGCTGGTGTGGTAACTGTTGTTGTACGAAAATTCCACAAGTGGCAGATGCTTTTCCCAGCCCTTGCCAAAGTCAATTACGCACGCCCGAAGCATGTCTTCTAGAGTTTGAATAGTGCGCTCAGACTGCCCATCTGTCTGAGGATGATAAGCTGTGCTCATGTCTAAACGAGAGCCAAAAGATTTGTGCATTGCTTGCCACAGTTCTGAAGTAAAACGTGCATCACGATCAGAGATAATAGAGGTGGGCACCCCGTGCCTCGAGACAACTTCCTTAAGGTATACGTCTGCTAGAGTGGAGAACTTATCCGTTTCCTTGATAGCCAAGAAGTGAGCAGACTTTGTGAGTCGATCCACGATCACCCAAATAGTATCATTCCCACGCTGAGATCTAGGTAGGCCAGTAACAAAATCCATGGAAATTTGTTCCCATTTCCATTGTGATATCTCAGGTTGCTGGAGTGGGCCTGATGGTTTCTGATATTCCGCTTTGACTCTCGCACAAGTCAAACACTTGCTAACGTAAGTTGCTATGTGGGCCTTCATGCTAGGCCACCAATATGTAGTTCTGAGGTCGTGGTACATCTTATCCGAACCAGGATGTACTGAGTAGCGAGACTTATGAGCTTCATCCATTACAAGCTCGCGTAAATTACCATAGAGTGGGACCCAGATGCGTCCTGTTACATAGTAGGCGCCGTCTGCCTTTTGTTCTAACCATTGTCTTGAGCCGCGTAGGGCTTCAGCCCTGACGTTTTCCTGTTTCAATGCTTCTACCTGAGCATCTCGTATCTGAGAAGGAAGACTGGACTGAATAGTGAGTTGCAACGCTCGTACACGCCTAGGTGTAGTATCCTTTCGACTGAGGGCGTCGGCCACCACATTGGCTTTGCCTGGATGGTACTTTATAGCACATTCGTAATCGTTCAGCAACTCGACCCATCGACGTTGTCGCATGTTCAACTCTTTCTGCTTGAAGATATGCTCAAGACTCCTGTGATCAGTGTAGATGGTGCACTTGGTGCCATACAGATAATGTCGCCATATCTTGAGCGCAAAAACAACAGCTCCAAGCTCTAAATCGTGCGTAGTGTAATTCCGTTCGTGAATCTTAAGTTGGCGCGAAGCATAAGCAATAACTTTATCCCGCTGCATCAACACACATCCAAGACCTTGGATAGATGCGTCGCAGTAGACTACAAAATCGTCCGTGCCTTCAGGCAATGAGAGGATAGGTGCGCTACAAAGTCTATCCTTTAAGTGCTGAAACGCTGTTTCCTGTGTATCACTCCAACGGTAAGCAACACCTTTCTGTGTCAGTAATGTAAGCGGCTGTGCAATCTTTGAGAAGTCTTTGATGAACCGTCTGTAATAACCCGCCAAACCCAAGAATTGGCGTATTTCAGTTGGTGTGCTAGGTGCAGGCCAGTTCTTGATCGAATCTACCTTGGATGGATCAACATGAATCCCATCCTTGTTTACCACGTGGCCTAGGAATTGGACTTCACGAAGCCAGAAGTCACATTTTGAAAACTTAGCGTACAGCTGTTCCGTTCGAAGGAGTTCCAGAATAAGTCGTAAATGTTGCTCGTGTTCCTCCCGATTCCTTGAATAAATCAGGATGTCGTCAATGAAAACGATAAAAAACTTGTCAAGATAAGGTTTGCACACCCTGTTCATAAGATCCATGAAAACCGCAGGCGCGTTCGTTAGCCCGAATGGCATGACCAAAAACTCATAATGGCCGTAGCGAGTTCTGAATGCTGTTTTGGAGACGTCCTCATCCCGGACTCTCAATTGATGATAGCCTGACCTTAGGTCAATCTTCGAGTAATAGCTCGACCCTTGCAACTGGTCGAATAAGTCGTCGATGCGTGGAAGTGGATAGCGATTCTTCACGGTCACCTTGTTTAGCTCGCGGTAATCTATGCACATACGAAAGGTACCGTCTTTCTTCTTCACAAATAATACTGGAGCTCCCCAGGGCGAAGAGCTAGGACGTATGAAACCCTTTTCCAAGAGTTCTTGCAATTGCTTAGACAGTTCTTCCAGTTCTGTTGGAGCTAAGCGATAAGGCGCTCGAGCTATAGGTGCTGCTCCTGGAGCTAGCTCGATCTGAAATTCGACCTGGCGATGGGGCGGTAACCCAGGTAACTCTTCAGGAAACACTTGAGGAAAGTCGCGTACTACAGGAATATCCCCAATCTTTTTCTCTGTCGTCGATGTATCAGTAACGAGTGCCAAAACAGCTGTGTGACCCTTTCGCAAACACTTCTGAGCCTTCAAGAAGGAGATGATGCCACTCACGACACCACTCTTATCGCCTTGAACTTCGAGAGGTTCTTTGCCAGTACGGGGAATACGAATGATCTTCTCCTTGCATAGGATCTCTGCTTGTTGTTGGGATAACCAATCCATACCAATGACGACATCAAAACTACTCAGAGTTATAGGAATGAGATCGATAGAGAAAGTCTGACCAGTGAGGATAAGATTACAACCCTGAACTATGTGTGTGGCTTCTAGACTTTTACCGTTAGCTAACTCTACGACATGTTTGGTGTTCAACAGTGTTGGTGCACGTTTAAGCATTTGACTAACTTTCAGAGACATATAACTGGTATCCGCACCCGAATCAAATAATACAGTAACATAAAAGTCGTCGAGAAGAAACTTACCCATAACCACATGAGGATCGTTCCTTGCGTCACTCTGACCAATCACAAATACACGGCCCTTTGCACCATTGTTGTTGTTGTTTCCCCCATTGTTGTTCCCACTGCCCTGATTATTGTTGTTGTTATTCTGATTCTGGTTTAGCTGGGGGCAGTTCCGCTTGAAGTGACCTTCAGCCCCACACTGAAAGCATGTCTTATTTCCTTGCTGTTGTTACTGTGGCTGGTTTCGTGGAACTGGTGGCTGTTGTTGCTGGTTCTGATTCGCAGGCCTTGAGCTCCTGCAATCTTTAGCTTCGTGACCTACCCTTAGACATCTCTGACAGCGGCCTTTACGACACTGACCACTGTGGTGTTTGTTGCACCTGTTACACAGTGGATGAATTCCCCGATATCCACTCTGCACCTGACCACCAGACGATTGCTGACTCGGACTTTGGTAATCACTAGTCTTGCGCTGCTGCTGTGCTTGAGACTGTACAGTTGCTGAACCCCTGCTGGAATCCCCTTCCCATTTCCGCTTGTTGTCACTGGGAGTAGCAGGAGTAATTGGAGTGGTAGCGGTAGTAGTAGTGCTGATACGTTTAGGCAGCCTGTTCTGTTCGACTGCCTGATCGGTGAGGCGATGAGCTATCTTGACAATCTGCTGAATGGTGCCAAGATTCGCTGAGGTTACGTGACTTTGAATTTCCGGCACCAGACCATTGAGATACAGTTCGATACGTTTAATAGGAGGGTCCACCATAGTAGGACACAAAATAGCCAACTCATTCGATCTTCTGGTGTACGCTTCAATTTCTGACCCCGTCATTTTCAAGTGGTAAAACTCTACCTCCAGCTTATGAATGTCATCACGGCTACAGTATTCCTCTTTGATCAATTCCTTAAAATCATTCCAGGGTGTGGCGTTAGCAACAGCCAACCCTAACATCTGAACTTGCGCATTCCACCAAGTCAGCGCAATGCCTTCTAGAGTACCAGTGGCGTACTTCACCCTGCGAGCCTCAGGGCATTCACACATTTCAAATACAGACTCGAGCTTTTCAAACCAATGGAGGAGTCCAACCGCTCCTTCCGTGCCACTAAAAGTAGTAGGACGACAGTCCATGAAAGTTTTGAAGGTGCAAACAGGTGGCTGAGCGTGCTGACCTGTTGTATATAAGAACCAGGACAAGATTAAACACAAGAGTTGGTTTAGGAGTGTAGGATCTAAAGATCCTAGTGTGAGTTACAACTGCAGGGTATACCTCCTGCTTGTGCGGCTGCAACTGCCGCAGCAACTTGTTCGTTAATGAGAGCCGTCAATTGGGCTTGCGTCATGTTGATACGTCCAGACATGATCTTCATAGCAAATATGACATAAGTGAGAGAAGTTCGCGAGTAGTGCGATAACAGAAGAGAGTAAGCACACAAGTGTTCTCATGCAATAGTGTTACGTTAATCTAAGCATACCCTGAGCAAAGTTCTATGCAATTCTATCAAGTAGGCAATAAAACATATACCATATTACCTAGGATGTTGAGTCTTGCACGTGGAGCGAGGCGTCGTTGTGGATCGTTGAGCACTGTTTCGGTTATAGTCTGGTTTTAATAAAAACGTTTTCCCCTTATTAAAACCGAGTTCTCTATAACCAATGGCTCTGATACCAATCTGTCACACCCCCAAAATCCACACGCGGAGTACCACCGCTTGGAGGCGTGACATGACCAGGATCAAGCCACCAATCATATTGAACATAAGTATATAGTAAAAGTCATTCATCAATACGATAGGTATTTCCAAAACCAAATATAAACAAGTGTATAGCGGAAGCATTTAAAGTAAAACCCAACATAAGTTTAAGTACAAAATGTCATAATGTTTAACAACACATTTCACGATCCATATCCACAACGACCGTGCCTCCCGTGCAAGCTCCAAAAGTACCTAAGGTCCTGCAAGGCATGTAACAGAGAGTCAACAACTAGTTGAGCGAGTTCACAGTGGGTTGTTTAGTAATAATGTTCGTTTCATAAATCGTTTGTTTGTTTAGTAACCCACGTATCGTTATTAATTACATCGCGGCCCTCCAGGCATGTTTGCGAAGATTAGTGGGGGTCTCCCATGTTTTCTAGACTAGTTATATTTGTATCGCGGCCCTCCAGGCATCTTTGCGAAGATTAAAGTATAGTTCGCGGCCATTCCAGGCATGTTTGCGAAGATTGTTCTAGTATCGCGGCCGATCCCGGCATGTTTGCGAAGAGAAGTATATGTATCACTAGTCTAGTAGTATCTACCATTGACCTTCCTCTACCGAGGCCAATGGTATGTAATTCCGATAACTCTTAAGCATAAATAATCAATCAACCCATTCCCAACCCCGGGAATCCCATGCCTTGGTAGAAGTGTGAACTCACCTTGTTTGTTCGGTATGCTAAGTTAAGTGCTCAATTAATCAGTCAAGTCTTATAGTGCACGTATACTCAATCAGTTCACATTGTTTGTAAAGTTTCACATGTAACTATCATCAAAGTATCATCACAGAATGTGCCTAGCAATTAGCATTCTTATATCATGTAAACAGTTAATCCAATTCATGCAAATTCATCTTACTCATATTTAGCTTTCACAGTTAATTCTAACATAATTAACCAATAACACAGTTAATAAACTAATAAGGTTAATAAGCTAACAAGTTGCATATTTAACAGAATAATTCAACTAATTGAATTTACTGAACCAACAGTGTTAATACTTAACAGAACTAATAGTCTTAATAAAGTTAATATAATAACTGAATTAATGGACTGAGTAAATAAACTAACAAGGTTATTTACTTAACATAGTTACCCACTTAACAGGGTTACATATTTCAATAAAGTTAACCTAGTTAACTTACTTAACAACTAACAGAGTTAATTAACTGAGTTATTAACTAACAGTTTAGTAATTCACATAATACATGGGACGAAAACAGGATTTCGAAATCCCTCCTTGGCCGAAATCCCTTACTTGGACGAAATCCCTTTATGGGCCATGATCACATGGGCCGAAATCATTAAGTGATTTCGTCCATATATGTTAAATTTGAGAGGGTTTTTGTTGAACTTCAAGTGTGCCGAAATCACCCTTTAGTCGAAATCACCTAAGTGGCCGAAATCCAATAAGTGCCGAAATCCAATAAGTGCCGAAATCACACACATGGGCCGGAACTGTTTGGGCCGAAATCATCTAAATGATTTCGTCCAGCTTTAAGGATGTGGGGTGTTTTCGTTACTATTCATCATCATCAACAACACTTACAGTAACAAAACCCAGTAACTAATAATCGATTAACAGTTACAAGATCAATCATTTGTAGGAACAATCAATCCAACAAAAGCTAAAACATTCATTTAGATACTTACTCATCTAAATAATCAGGATTAACATCCAATAATTATCATAGTTTTTAACATTTAACAGGAGATCTAGTTATGCATTTATCAACTCACTTTATCTCGAAGATTAACAATCACCATTCATAGAAAACAATGATCTAAACATTAAATCATCAATCAAAATCAGATCATAAGATTATAATGTCTCACAGTAGCAGTCAATATAAGATATCATCTTAACATGTAAATCACTAACCGTAGATTTAACAGGGGTTTGGCTTCACAATGAGGAATTCTGTTGTGGGTTTCAGATGTAGAGAGAGAGAACAAAGTGATAAGGTTTGGTAAGTGGGTAACGTCTCGGAGAAGATTTGTTTATAAACTACTTATATAAAAAAAAATATCTCAAAATACTGGGCCATGGGCCAAGCCCATCTCTGATTTCGCCAAACATTCTGGACGAAAACACTTAAAGTGTTTTCATCACTTGGGTGATTTCATGGGTTTTGTTTCCAGTAAGGTTCCATTTTCTTTTTATAACATGTTAATTAATAACACCTTATTAACATACAATCACATATAAAAAAAATATATATAGATCCCAAGTATAAAATATTAATCGAGATACGATATAACGTATTACAAAGGTAAGCGTTGTGAAACAACGAGTCGTGTAAACAAACACATAAACAATAATAAAAAAAAATAACGCGCACTAAATGCGAAGATGAAAATCTCAGAAACTCGAGTTGTCACAATTAGTCCCTCATAGTCCACGTTTGACTTTATTAGGGTTTATTACACGTGTCAACAAATTGTTGGACACAATTTTACGAGGTGTCACATCCTCACCCCGTTAAAAGAAATCTCGAGCTTGAGATTTGCTAAAAAAGATGGAAGTACTTTCTATCGTATAATGGACTTAACTTCCACAGTATATTAGGGGCCTATACGGGCATCCCAATTGACCTATACAATAGGTACATGATTCCTTCAGATCTTTTTAACCTGTCGATCCTTGATCGATTTAGGTATTTCAATAAACCTCAGGCTTTCATCAATTTGTACGTCTTTATGAGACATTGCTAGCAATTTATCAGCTAGACATTTCTTTAAGTTACAGATGTGGGACACATTGTGAATTCCACTAAGCTCCTCAGGTAAGTTTAGCTTATAAGCTATAATGCCGACACATTTGATGACCTCGAATGGTCCTAAATATCCAGGGCTTGACTTGCCCTTTATACTGAAACATATGGTACCCTTCCATGTTGATATTTTCAATAGAGTCTTGTTCCTTACTTGGAACTTTAAGAGATTTGCGCCTCTCTTTCGCATCGCTCTTTTGACAATTACTGGCAGCTTTCAGACGATTACGGATTCATAATATCTTATCCGTCTTTTTTAGGACAGTCTCCGATTCTGATAATTGGGATTTCCCAACTCCTGCCCAACAAACGGGCGTTGACACTTTCTCCCATACAAGGTCTCTAATGAAGCAACCTTGATGCTTATATAATGCTATTGGTTATAGGAGAACTTAATTAGGGTGAGATAGTCATTCCAACTACTACCCGAAACAATCTTAAGGAATTAACTACCCCCATGGTTAGTCGAACAACTCGACGATCCTGGGCAACTGATAACGATTCCCAATCATTTCCTAGTTAGGTTTTGCGGAAATCAATGTACAAGCGTATTGCACCGTGCTTTATTTTATCAACAAAAATTCGGAGTTTTCGTAGCAGATACAACTCCTAATAGGATGTCAATCCTAACTCCATCTGCCTCTCAGGAGGTAAACATGGTAGTTCTACGGAGAAGAAATCAAGTTATCCAAATATGATAGAGGTAGCTTCAATCTCCGACCTTGGTTCCCTTACCGCCACTTGTGCCAGGCAAATGACACATTTGTTTTACGAGTGCATGGATGCCTTAAGTAGAGACGCCTACTTAGGCATTTCTATAATGGATATCTTCTTTGAATACCACTAGCTGACTTTAGTACTATATGGCCATTGGAATATCTTAGTGGTTCCATGCATTAAACCTCCATACTGATCAGGCATGGACGCAATCTATGGGACGCACCGGGATACGCCAATCCTCATATGGCGCTTTTATCAATCATAGTTGGCACTCATAGTTGATAAAAATCAATGAGAAAAATAATTAAAATAACATATATTGTCGTACTCTACTCGGAGAAAGAGTACTCTTAGATTTCAAAGAAGGATCATTGACAAGAAATAGAAGAAATGGTTTCTATAGTTTCATGGGTAGGTTCTACCTTATACTTAATATCTGGAGTTCTTATGAGTATCATCAAAAGTTTGCTAAGCTTATGGTCTATGAAAGACTTATTATTGCCCGTATTAAAAACAGGACACTTAGCAGAAATTATCATTGATAAATGATAAGGAATGTACTTGATGACATCATGTACTGCCTCTTCGCATTCATCAGGTGAGTTTAGGCATTTCCCTTCTTAGCCTCTCCAGGCTTAGCTGCAACTTCTTTAGCAGCTTTATGACATCTAGTTCTCATGTGGCCTTTCTCACCACAGCCGTAACAGACTGCATTCTTTATGTCCCTACATTCATGGGACTGATGACCAGTTCCTTTGCAGATGCCACACTGCTTTGGTCCTTGTTCCATTCGACACCGTCCCCAGTGTCTTTTATAGCAGATTTTGCATACAGGTTTCTTATTGGGCTTTTGTTGATTCTTATTGAGCCCTAACTTGCTCTTTTTCTTAGATTTCTGGGAGTTATCCTCCTCCTTTGGTTCATCCTTCACATTTGAAGTGTGAACAAAACTCTTTTCACGAGCAATTGAATGTGGTTTTCAATAGTATTTTGGAGCGAGTAGCACTCGGCTTTTTGAACTGTTTCATGACCTTTTCCATGGCCTTTCCTACAGCTGCATCAATCACAGCTTGGAGATTAACTCCATTAACATTGAGGTTTATGTTTGCAGCATCATTAGCTTTTGTCGCATTATTAGTATTGCGGTTGTTATCTACCTCTTCCGAGTTTGCCATACTCGAAGCTTGGTACTAACCACCAAATTAAACAATTGTTAGTCATTATCCTGACGACCTGACATATATTAGCCACGGCATCAATAAACCATATAGGCTATTAAGTTCCGAACATTCCTAATGAATGTTATTTGAAGGAATATTAGTTTCATTTAGCCTAGGTCACAAGAGAACCATCAATGGCATTTAAGGTTTGGACCGAGTCCATTACCTTTTTGACAGGGGATCACAATGTCACAACTGTCTTTGTCATATGGATGATTATGAATAGCTCGAAGGCTAGCCTTAAAGGACTTCTAATATACATGGCACAGAGGCCCGTCACTAGGGACATAAATAATATGGCATAGAGCCTAGTCATGAAGGACATAAATAATCATATGGCTGGAAAGCCTTGTCGCAAAGGCCATTTAGATATGGCACAAATGGCCTCGTCACAAAGGATATTATAAGATATGGCACAAATGGCCTCATCACAAGGACGTTATAAGATATGGCACCAAGGCCTGTCACAGAGGACATTTATCAAATCTGGCATAGAAGGCCTATCACAAAGGATGTTAACATTTAGTATGTTAACTTGTCACGAACGACAATTTATAGCACATTGGCTTGTCATGAATGACTTTAAAATATAACTCGTTGGTTTGTTAGAAGGATATTAATTTATAAGCCGCAATCTTATTAGATCAGGGGCTTTAAGATTTGAATATAGTTCTTCACTTTTGGACAGGGAGTCATAGACTACAACTCTCATCATCTTGAAAGATGATTCACTTTGGCACAAAGGTAAACCAATTGACATCACTAATGGATGTTTATATATAATCATTGTATTTGATGATATTAGTCATGATCACATTGATCATATAAACGGTAAAACTTGGGCATAGCTTTCCACTTTGGACAGGGAACCATAATGGTCACAACTGTCATTGTCTCAAATGGACGATATAATGTAGCCCGTTAGAAGAGACATTACTAGGAATGTTTAGTATGATTTAGATGTTGATGATTAGTCATGATCACATTGATCACATAGACTATTAGGTTTGGGTATAACCCACCACTTTGAACAGGGGATCACAAAGACCACCACTATCTTTGTCTTATCGACAATAGAGTAAAGTATAGCCCGTAGGCATTTCATCACTAGGGATGTTAATATTATGATCATCATACTGATGACATTAGTCAGGATCGCAATGATCATATAGACTATGAAATTTGAGCATAGCTCACCCCCTTGGGCAAAGAATCATAAAAGATTACAATTGTCTTGTCACAATTGGACAATATAATATAGCCCGTAGGCAAAACATCATTAAGGATGTTACATTTAATCATCACATTGATGATTTTAGTCATGATCGCATTGATCATCTAGACTATTAGGCTTGAGCATAGCTCACTACCTTGGACAGGGGATCATAAAGATCACAATGTCAATGTCACAAATGGACAATATAATAGGGCCCGTAGGCTAACATCACTTAATGATGTTAAATAATATGATCATCGTATCAGATGATATTAGTCATGATCGCATTGATCATATAGACTATTATGATTGGACATAGTCCAATATCTTTAGACAGGGGGTCGTAGACAACAACTGTCGTTGTCTTATTAGACAACAAGTTTAGCCCATAGGCACTTCATCACTAACGGATGTTTATATTTTGATCATCAAATTGATGATACTTGCCATGATCTAATTTGATCATATAGGCTTTAAGGCTTGGACGTAGTCCAAATACCTTGACGGCTGGTGTGGTTTCTCAAGTCACATGTTCTTAGATGTTAACGAGGATTAATTGTCTTAAGAGGGTTTTACCATCATATCCATGTTCATAGACATATAGGCTAGGTTATACCATTAAGAGGATCTTTTGAAATTTTCAGCTGATCGATAAAGTTATAGTAAAATTCGGAACTATCGTTGGATAAAGGACGCAACGAATACCTATTTAAAATTTTCAAAACTTTCCATAAATCATTAGGAATTTACAATAGTGCCTTAATCAGGACTTTTAGTAGTTCATGTGTCCACACAGGGACTTTAAAGCAACTCTAGTCCACGCAGGGACTAAAGGAAATATAAGTCCGTATAGGGACTATAAGATATGTCCGCATTGGGATTATTATGATATAACATGTCCACGAAGGGACGTTATTAAATAATTGTCCTCATAGGGACTTTATGTCAAAAGATACGTCCTCATTGGGACTTATTAATGAAACAATATGTCCTTGAAAGGACTATAATAAAATATCATGTCCATAAGGGATTTTAATGGAATAATATATCCATAAAGGGACTTTGATGAATCAGCATGTCCACGAAGGGACTACGATGAAATAATATGTCCTTGAAAGGACTATAATGAATTATTATGTCCGTCAGGGGGCTTTGATAAAATAATATATCTACAAAAAGATTTTAATGAAATAATATGCCCATGAAAGGACTATGATTGAGTATAATGTCCATGAAAGGACTATATTGAAATACCAAGTCCACAAAGGGACTATTTTAAAATAGTGTATCCACAAAGGGACTTTATTGAAATCACATGTCCAAAGGACTATATTGAAATAGCATGCCCACCGAGGGACTTTATTGTAATATAATGTCCATAAAAGGACTAAATTGAAATACAATGTCCCCGAAGGGACTTATAATGAAATATAATGTCCACGAAGGGACTAAATAGCAAATGCCCATACAGGGTCTTAAGTTGAAAGGTATGTCCACACAGGGACTATATAGAAGAGATAGGTCCTAATAGGGACTTAAAGGATAATGAATATTATGAAAGAAGGATTTTCTAACGCCTTCCTTGCTCCATTTCGATTGTTTCTCTTCTTTGTTTACCGTACACGGTAGGGATACTGAAGACCTCAGTTGTGACATCTGTGAATTTTGATCCTTGTACTGTTCCGAACAACTTTATATTTAATGAAATATGGTGTTTTAATTTCAATATTTGTTTAATTGTTTGTGACATTAGTACGTTTTCAATCATTGTTCAGTTCCGAACTCTCAAACCTGTTCTGGGAGTGAAATCGTAAACCGTTACATGAACGTAATCAGTTTAACGTGACGTACACTCCGGAAAAATGACATAAGCCAAACATACCTTAAATACCCTTTACATAACTTAGAAATAATTTTCGAAGGATTAGGTATGGCAAAAACATGTTTGTTCGAACTTAAGAACTAATTACGACAAAACTGCGTAACGAACGTTGGTGACCGCCCGGATAATATTTAAATCCTAAAAATATTCTGTTATGATTAAAATTTTATTTTTAATCATGTTCGTGTTGAAAAATAAATTAAAACGCTTAAAAACGTTACTTTTCAAATTTAAGCGCGTACCGCGTGTTACTGCGTAACACAGTGCTTCTACTGCAAAACGCAGACAACGCAGCCAGTCTCGGCAACTGAAATTTATTTCAGTAATATTTTGGCGAGTTCATTTTTATAGAATAATAAAATAATTTAGAACGCCAAAAACCGGGATTAAAACGCTAGATAAAATACCCGATATCCAG
Source organism: Helianthus tuberosus (assembly GCA_030545235.1). NCBI lineage: Eukaryota > Viridiplantae > Streptophyta > Magnoliopsida > Asterales > Asteraceae > Helianthus > Helianthus tuberosus. The sequence goes on along the minus strand of JARYGA010018629.1, from coordinate 20,748 downwards.
TTAAATACCTGCTTTTAACCAATATGTGTTATATATATATATAAAGATGCATGTGTATGTGAGTGAGGGTGGAGGTGGCAGCCTCCTCTTGCCACTTCTCACTCATCTTTGCCACTTGTTGATGCATGTAATCCATCATATCTCCCATATCTCCTTATATCTTCTATAAATCTATCAAGATCTCAAACAAAAATCAAGCAATCTCCTCTCTCTCTCTCCTTCCCCAAACCGTAAACACCCCACCACCTCCATCTTCAAATCTTCAACCTTGTTCTTAAAGATTAAACCCCATTCCAAGCTAATTTCAAGTTGGTGTGAAGATCCAAAGGAGTTTCCAAGGTGCTTTCAAGTGATTTCAAGCTCCATATCATCAAAGTCTCATCCAAAAACTCACTTGAATCTTGAAGGTATAAAGTTTATCTTTAAATCATACACTTGATTCTTGGTTGTTCTTGATGATTGGAAGTTTCTCTTGAATCTTGGAATTTTTCACAAACTTGAAATCTAAAACGAAATGGGTCTTGATACAAAATAAAAATGGTGGTATATATGTGTGTATATATAACCGTACATATATATATATATATATGTATGAGATTTGAGTTTGATTTTGTTGATAAATACTTGTTTAGGGTGTTTGCTTGCATGAACAAGATTATGTGCAAATATGTTAGAGATATAAAGGAGTGATTGAATCATGAGTTATAACTTGAAATAATGTTAGTATTTTGACATGTAAATGGCCAAAAATTTATTAGACATATTTGAGAATTTTTAAGTTGTTGCTTGTTCTTGAATGATAGATAAAATGCAAGTGTTTGATGATTTGTGTATGATATGATGAATGTTCAATTAAATCAGTAAATAAACATGAATAAATCACATGATTGATGCATTTAAATTCATATGAAATGTTGATGATATGATAGTGTGCTTTAGACACTTGTACATAAGAATACATGTTGATTTAAAGCTCAAGAAATGATAAAAAAATGATTGTATGACAAAAATGTTTTAGAACAGATTATAAACACTAAAAATAACATTATTTGGTATATTATAATGGCATGAAACTTTTTCATAGGTTTGATAGCTTTGCATGTTGTACATATAGCTTAGAAAGTGGTAAAATATGTGAAATTTGCATGATTTATGTGCTTTATGTGAGACCTGAACTATCATGCGTATAACCACTATTTTATTCAGTAAATAACATGTGTTATGTTAAAATATCAAGTCTTTTCGATTTGGGATGGTTAGGGTAACGTTTGATTCAAAACTATGCGGTAAAACAGTTAAAAATCGGCTTTTCGAAGGATTTTTATAAAACTGTTTTAGATCAGTAAGTAAACTGATATTTTTTATATAAAAATAAGTATTTTAACTTATATTAAGTTTACTTGGTGTTTGGTTAGTCATACGCGACTTCCGGCGCCCAAAAACGTTACCGAATCGCTAAAATACGTGTTTTTCAACATACACTATAATGGGTTGTTCATGGGTAAATTTTTTGTGTTACAATGTGTTATGTGTTTTATAATATGTGTATGATGACATGTTAATACTTGACAAGATTATGTGTATTACGCTATTATTAGTATGTTACATTTGAAGTATATATATTACGACGCGCAAATCGTAGATATATTGCTTATAACATGATGAGGGTCACCAATAAAATCGTTCAAGTCGCAAAGTTTTTAAAATATATAAACTCATATATATATAAATACACCAATATAATAAAAAATAATGACTTTTCAAGAAATCTCAAAGTTATGTGAAAATTCTAAGTATTGGAGAAACTTAGGCATTTTTGTGAGTTTTTGATTATTAAATCGTTCTTATTTAATTTAGGATGAATAAACAATTTGAGGGATTGTGTTAACATATAAAAACGCACCCAAAGGTGAGTACATAGTTCCCCTATTTTACGTTTTCAAATGTTTTGGGGTGAAGCATATGTGTATAACTTTACTTTTCGTTTTCATGACATTATACATGTTTTATTACATATTACATATAATACATTATTTCAAAGATATTTTTATGGTATATTGACTTAGTATACCTAACATTTGGTTTGAAAGACATTTTATTGGCATATTGACTTAGTATGCCTATTACATGGTTTTACAAAGACATTTTCATGACATGCTTACATTGAAAAAGACATTTGGTATGTTTAACGAAGTAGTACATTCATTAACATTGATCACGCCGCTCGGTAGTATGTAATAGCGCTATAGGACTTGACAAATCCCGTTCCTGCTTTCTAGGTATTTCGGAAGGGGAATGACAAAATCCGAATACATTTTTTTTTATAAACTTTGATCCTGATAAGGGTTTATCCGACAGTCTCAAGGCTTGAATGTATGCGATAGACAAACCGTATAAATGTTCATATCAATAAAAGCAATGGTTTTCAAAACATAAATTTTGATTTAAACTTTTGTTTATTCAAAGACTTTGTTTTGTACATGACATTTGATTACATAAGACATTTATTTATACATGAGATTATGCATTTGGCTTGAGTAAATACTATTTATTCGCCATACAAGACATGGTTTATACTGGACATTTGACATTGGACATTGACATTTAAACAAGACATTATTTCATTGTTATTAATAAGTGATTTAAGTAACGAAACGTGTGTAATATGATAAAAGCATGGTGGATACGCCGCTGGTACTTCCTATATATAAGTGCTTTTATTGTATTGCATATCGTGGCGTTATCTAAACCACTTCAACAAAGACAAGACATGACATATTTTATACATATTATTTTTATTTGGTTATTTACTTAACCATACATCATTCTTTTATATCATTTGATTTTCATATGATTTTATAAAAGAAAATACTTTATAAGGTTCATGACTACTTTTCGTTAAACATTTCTTTTAACATTCAAAGTCATGAATCTTCAACACTAAACCTATGTTACTCACAGGCATTTTTATGCTAACGTATTTACTTTTACATATGTTTCAGGAGCGAATATTTGATGTGAGCAAGCTACACTTAGGGCGACTTGGGCCTTAGCAATATAAAATCAAGAAAGTTATCATCTTTTATGTTATGTGTTTTGTTTGAACTAAGACAATGTAATAATTTAAGCCTGTAAAACTTAACTTTAATTATCATGTATTTTGAAACAATAATTCTGTTAGAACACTCCCCGACGTTTCCGCCGCGGTTTCGTTGTTTTACGCGGTCTGGGTGTGACAGAAGAGTTGGTATCAGAGCTCATGGTTATAGGGAATTAGGTTATTAGTAAAATTTTGACCTAGACTATAACCTTTCTAGGACCCTAACACAAGTTACCTTGTGTTTAGATCTTAAAACAATACTATCACCTATCCTTAGGTGATTACCAAAACAAGTACACAAATCTCAATTACATTTGAAAATCAATCATCTATCCTTAGATGATTTGTTTTTAGGCTTTATGCCTTTAAAGTTTTCAAATCTCGTCAAAGTTTGGGTTTTAATAATGTGAACACGTGCAATCTGGAAGGGTGGGTGCCTGTACCCTGAGTTTTCTGTCTAAGGCTAGAGTGTTCGTACAAATCCACATAATCGGACCAGTCACTCTTACCTGGGAACTCTTGGGGTGAGTGTCCACTTATAGGCTAAAACATGTCTTCATTATGCATTATGTAGACCTATTTACATTGATTAGTCACTGTGTTGTTTGTTTGTTTTAAGTAATGGACAAATGACCACCTTCCTTTGTGTTGTCGGTGTTTTCAATACTCCTTTTGATTGCCTTATGTCAATATCACACATTTCCTTGTGTTCCTTCTCTTTTAGATGCCTCCTCGACGTGATCAAACTCAAGACGCCGCAATGGCAGCCTTGATCGCTCAGCAAATTGCTGTTGTACTCCCGAACCTAGTAACTCAGTTAAACCAAGCAAACAACAATAACAACGCACCTATTCCGTGCAACTTTAAGACTTTCAATTCAGCTAAACCGCTTCAGTTTTCTGGGTCAGAAGGAGCAACTGGGCTCCTACAGTGGTTCGAGAGTCTCGAGAGTACGTTTCGTCACGTTCAATGCCCGAATGAGCGAAAGGTTGAGTTTGCATCAAGTGTGTTTCAGAAAAGGGCACTTACTTGGTGGAATGGTGTGATGAGGGATAAAGGTGCTAACGTGGCAATGGCTCAAACATGGGAAGAGCTTTGCGCACTTATGATGAAGGAGTTTTGTCCTCGTCATGAACTGAGGGCACTAGAAAACGAATTCCATGATCTCAAGCAAGATAGTGGAGAGCACCGTGCCTACACGGACCGATACGAAGAACTGAGCCTGCTGTGTCCCACCATGGTCACGCCTTTGGACAAGGCGATTGAGTAGTACATAGAAAAGATAGGATGATCTCCCAAAAATTCGATTTTGTTTTCAAAGAAACGTAATATTCGAATTAAGGAACACAACAATTTTAGGATTTACGGAAATATCCTTAGGTACCCTTATTAAGGATTTATAGTGGTACTTTGGGTATTCGTCCAGTGTTGTAACTTGCGCTTTGTACTTAGTTTCCTTAGAAGAAACGGGTACTTAGGAATTTCGTGGAAAACGCAAGAGATCATAGGATGGAAGAATTTTGGGGGTAGTTTGCTTTTCAAGGAATACGATTCCTTGCTTGTCGGTATTGTAGGGGATATGTTCTTTATACATACAACCACATAAATACATTGCAATGTAAATAAAAGATTTATTTATAAACAATGATAACAACGGTTTCATGGACCTTGACAACAAAAGAAGATAACACATAAGACGTGATTATTTCTAAACGATGTTGTCTTCTGGTCGGTCAGATGCTCATCCCTATGCTGGATTTGCATTAGCAAGCTTTGGGCAATTTCTTCGGAAATGACCAATCTAGCCACAGTTGAAACAAGAACCTGGTAGAAAACGACCTTGAGCGGGATTGTTGCCAGCTTGGTTTGGTGCAGCTGCAGCTGGGCAGACTCTTGCTGTATGGCCTATAAGTCCACAAGTTTGGCATTTGCGGCACCTTACATTGGCATGATGATGGAGGCTACATTGGTTGCACAAGGGTGCAGTTCCATTGTATGGCTTCCTAGTAGGGGGTTGAGCTGGTTGGTTGGGGACGGCTTGATCATTGTGAGTAACCATGGCGAAGTTCTGAGAAGCCTTTCGCTTCTTTGAGTTCTTAGGGGATCCAGTCTGTTCATCCATGGTCTTTGATTCCTCAATTGGTTTCTTGTCACTTTTTCGAAAAAGTTTACCTTTCCTGATTTGAGATTCAGTCAAGGTTGCAGATAGCTCAATGGCCTGTCTAACTGTAGTGGGTTTACTACCAGTAACAATGTCCTGAACTGAGTCAGGGAGGCCATCAATGTATTTTTCGATCGCCTTATCCAAAGGCGTAACCATGGTAGGACACAACAGGCTCAGCTCCTCATATCGATCAGTGTATGCTCGATGTTCACCGTTGTCTTGCTTAAGATCGTCGAATTCCCTTTCCAAGGCCCTGATCTCGTGACGAGGACATAATTCCTTCATCATCAGAGCTCGAAGCTCTTGCCACGTTTGAGCCAGTGCCACATCGGCACCCCTATCTCTCATCACACCATTCCACCATGTCAAAGCTCGTTTCTCAAAGACACTAGGTGCGAATTCTACCTTTCACTCGATTGGACATTGAACATGCCTGAAGGTGCTCTCTAGACTCTCGAACCATTGCAGAAGTGCAGTCGCTCCTTGAGACCCAGAAAACTTTGATGGCTTAGCCGAGTTGAACGTCTTGAAGTTGCAGGGGGCATTATTGTTGTTGAGGGCTTGGTTACATTGAGCAACGATGTTCGGGATTGCAGCAGTCATTTGCTGTGTAATGACAGCTGCCAGCTCTTCAATAGATACCTGATTTTCGCGTCGTGGAGGCATTCTAAAAGGGGAAACAAGAGAGAAAACAAATGAAATGGCATTGGGTAAGAATAGGATGTTACAATTACCGACCAAAATCATGGGTGATGGACATTTGTTTGAACCACGAAGCAAACAAACGACGCACAAAGGCTGAATCAAAGCAATTAGATCCTCATAATGTATCGCGAAGACATGCTCCCCTATAAGTGGACACTCACCCCAAGAGTTCCCAGGTAAGAGTGACTGGTCCGATTATGTGGATTTGTACGAACACTCTAGCCTTAGACAGAAAACTCATGGTACAGGCATTCACTCTTCCAGTTTGCACGTGTTCACACTATTTAGGACCAAAAACTTTGACGAGAGTTTGAAAATTCAAAGGGGTTCAAAACCTTATAATAGAGGGTTCAAAACCTAGTAATCAATCATCCAAAAACAGATGATTACTTTTAAAAGCGGATTTGAACTTTGTGTTCTCATTGTGGTTATCACCTAAGGATAGGTGAAGGTGTCGTTTTATGACTAAACGCAAGTAAACTCGCGTTAGGGTCCTAGGAAGGTTATAGACTAGGTCAAAGCATTACTAATAACCTAATTCCCTATAACCATGGGCTCTGATACCAACTTTTCTGTCACACCCCGACCACGTGAGACAACGAAACGTGGCGGAAACGTCGGGGAGTATTGTAACATAATTAATTGTTTCAAATCCATGGCAATTAAAGTTTCGTTTTATTATTCAAACAAGAGAGTTACATTGTTTTAAACAAGAAACAAAGAGTACATAACAAAAATTAACTAGTTCTTGTCTCGTTTTAAGTCACTAAGGCACAGGTCCGCCTAAGTATGTCTCGACAAGTCCTATGCATCAACTCCTGAAAACACCTGTGAAAATAGGTACGTCAGCATAAAAATGCCTGTGAGATACATAGGTTTTGTGAAAATAGGATTTATGACTTGTAAGTTTAAGAAAATGTTTAATAAAGTTTAGTCATGAACCTTGTAAATTGATTTGTTTTGTAAATCGTTTGAAAAACAATAAGATCAGATGATATGTATAAATAAATGTAAGGTTAAATGAATAACCATGTAAGATGAGTTTGTTTGTAAAACAATGTCTTGTGAAAAGTATGTTATTTGTATAAAATGTTATATGTCTTAAATTGAAATGATTCAAATAACGCTACGATATGTAATACCATACAAGCACTTATATATAGGAAGTACCAGCGGCGTATCCACCATGCTTGTAGCATATTACACACGCCTCGTTACCTAAGTCACTTACTCAAACCAAACCACCAAGATGTAATGTTTAACAATTGTAGAAATGTTTATGTATAGTCCAATGTCTATTGTCAAATGTAAATCATGTCAACAGATACAAAAGGTTCACATGGTTCAACAGTTACAAACAGTTCATATAATCAAATGGTTACGACGGTTCACATAGTCAAATGGTTACAACTGTTCAAAATGTAATATGATGTGTTCATATGCTGGATGAGCATATGCAACATAAATGCAATGTAAAACAATGTCTAGTGTGCTAAGTAAACATACATAGCAGAAATGTAAAGTAATGTACTAAGTATGCACTAAATGGACATACATAGCATAAAATGAATTGTAAAGTAATGTACTAAGTATGCACTAAATGGACATACATAGCATAAAATGTATTGAAATCATGTACTATAAATGTACTAATGAACATAGCAAGTATATGATGTGAAAACATGGAAAGCATGAAAGTAACAAGTAGGCACATGTGTTTCACCCCAAAAACAGTTTGAAAACGGTAAAAGAGGGGTCTATGTACTCACTTGAGATTTGCTTAGTAGTCCTTGAGTAACAACCAAACAATGCTAGAGATCACGGATATCAAACGACACCTAATATAGGTAACTATGTTAATAAACGGACCTAAATCGGGAGATTGGATAGTATGAGGTTTCGTAAACCAAATGAGTATTGGAACTCATATGATATGGTTTAACAAAGCCCACATACTAAAATGAAACCTAACCTAAGTGCTTACGACCCATTACGACCCGTTTAGGTAGCTTATGCTACTTTAACGCGTCGTTCGCGTAAAACGCGTTCTGAATGCCTAACTAGTCCTATGATAAGTAAAATATGCCTTAACATGTCTAATATTGTTACCAAATCAGTTTAGATACCAAAAGTTATGTTACATATGCTTAAAATGAATTTTGGCGTTCAAAGGGCATTTTGGTAATTTACCTAAGGCATATAAACTACCTATCATACAACTACTTAAACAAAGCGACCATAAGGTATAACCTCGGAAGGTTATTCCCTATATACTATGGTCACCTAATATGTTTGGTCGGATCCTAATGATCGACCAAATGGGTCGGGTTCGAAAGTATAAACGATTGTTTAGATCGCTTACCTTACGACCCTATATAAGCACTAAACTAAAAGTGACGAGCTAAGCATGTTAAAACATGCTTAACTAAGTTTAGAAAACAGGTTTGGTATCAAAACAAACGGTTTTGATACCCAAGAGTAGTTTGGTTACAAAATACGCACGAATGCGCATTTTGGCCGAAACTACGACTCGTCATTGAGCCTAGATAACGTGGTAATCAGTAGGTGTAGTCACTAGGGACTATGACCATCGTGATTACGCTCACGTTATGAAGTTCAAACGAACTTCGCATTGACCATAAATTGGTCAACGCAGAAAGTCAAACAAAGTTTGACTTTTAACGCTAAAAGTATAAAAAGAACGAAGGAACACTTACAAAGGGTCCCCGAAAGCTAATCTTGATCCAAGTAGCTCAGGTATGAAGCAATGGCTTCAACTTAGAGCTTTTAGATCAGATTTTGTGGGTTTTTCAAATGAATGGGGTTGGGTATTTATAGTAAATGGACAACCGTTAGGATCGTTTCTCATAATCCGGGCTTTAATCTCACCCCTACACTTGTTGAAATTCCCATGGAACACAAAATTGCCCCTCATTAACATGAAAGGACAAGTGTGGGTGAGTTTGGAGGCATAACAGCTGTTAACAGCTGTTAAAACATGTTTATCTGATCTGGGAAGCTGACACGGATGTATTCAGAACGTAAGTTATGCGCGAAAGTGCAAACTTGTGCACTTTTTGACGCTTTTAGTCCCTGAAAGACCCAAAAGTTTATTTTAGCACACCGAACCCCTCAAAGCCTATTTCTAAGCTATGTAAAGGATATTTATGGTATGTTTAACTTATGGCCATGTTCCGGAATGTCTGTTACAGTTCAAATTGGCATACTTTCGCAGTTTGTCAACTTTAGTCCCTGTAAGCGATTTAACTTGATTTTGCCATACCAAAGCCTTCGAAACTTATTTCTAAGTTATGTAAAGGTTATTTATGTATGTTAAGCCTATTTCACTATTCCGGAGTGTTCGTTGCATTAAACTGGTTATATTTGCGCATCAGTGCGCGTATAACCTTCCAGAAAGTGATTTAAAGCTTGAAATCGAACAAAAATTGATATGTGCAAAAGATACACATATTTATACAGATCCGAAGTATGAAATACAATATTTCAATGGTTTGGTATTTGTTTGATGGTCGCAGTGACCCAGGTGTCACAGTCTCCCCTAGTTTAGGAAATTTCGTCCCGAAATTTATTCGTAGGAGTCTATCTGTGACTTTGTGTCAAATAACCACCAGAGATATGCAAGGCATAATCCTGTCATTTCCTTAACGGACATTCTTCAGAAAAGAAAATGAACGGACGGAGTCATTTTCCTCAACGAGTATTCTCCAGAGGCGGAAATGAAGGAATAAACAAACGGGTATTCATTTCCTCAACGGACAATCTTCAGAAACGAAAATGAACGGACAAAGCCATTTTCCTCAACGAGTATTCTTCAGATGCGGAAATGAAAGATTTAAACAAACGGGGATTCATTTCCCTCGACGAGTATTCTTCAGAGGCGGAAATGAAGGAATAAACAAACGGGTATTCATTTCCTCAACGGACAATCTTCAGAAACGAAAATGAACGGACAGAGTTATTTTCCTCAACGAGTATTCTTCAGATGCGGAAATGAAAGATTTAACAAACTCACCATCAAAAATCGATATTCCCTACCTCGCATTGATGATCTCTTTGATCAGCTTCAGGGTGCTACCTGCTTTTCGAAGATTGATCTACGTTCTGGGTATCATCAGCTTCGCGTATCTGAAGAAGATATTCCCAAGACTGCTTTCCGCACACGATACGGCCACTATGAGTTTACTGTTATGCCTTTCGGTTTAACGAATGCTTGTAAGCCTTATTTAGATAAGTTCATCATCATTTTCATTGATGACATCTTGATTTATTCCAAGACACGAGCTGACCACGAACAACATCTCCGTCTAACAATGGAACTCCTAAAGAAGGAATAACTTTTCGCTAAATTCTCCAAGTGTGAATTTTGGCTTAGGGAAGTTCAATTTTTGGGACATATTGTTAACGAACAAGGTATACATGTAGATCCTGCCAAAATCAGTGCAATTATGGATTGGGATACACCAACTACTCCTACCGAGGTTCGTTCATTTATGGGTCTCGCGGGTTATTACCGCCTCTTTATTGCAAACTTCTCCAAGATTGTGGTTCCTCTCACAACCTTAACTCAAAAGAATAAACCTTTTGAGTGGGGACCCAAACAAGAAGAAGCTTTTCAGACCTTGAAACATAAACTTTGCCACACTCCTGTGTTGTCTTTACCTGAGGGAAACGACGACTTTGTCGTATATTGTAACGCATCGAATCTAGGCCTTGGTTGCGTTCTCATGCAGAGAAACAAAGTTATAGCCTACGCGTCAAGATAATTGAAGACCCATGAGAAAAACTACACGACTCATGATCTTGAGTTAGGCGCTGTGGTTTTTGCTCTCAAGATCTGGAGACACTACCTTTATGGAACAAAATGTGTGGTTTTCACTGACCACAAAAGTCACCAACACATCTTCAACCAGAAAGAACTAAACATGAGGCAACGACGTTGGGTAGAACTTCTAAACGACGATGACTGCGAGATTCGCTGCCATCCTGGTAAGGCGAATGTCGTAGCCGATGCGTTAAGTCGAAAAGAAAGAGTCAAGCTTCATTGTGTTCGAGTTCGAACTGATATTCAAACCCGCATCTTTCAAGCTCAACGTACTTGTGTTATACAAGGCTTGATGGGTAAAGAATTACTGTGTCACATTAAACCTGAGCTTGAATTGAGAGACTTTGGGATATTCTATTTCATGGGCCGTTTGTGGGTCCCAAGTATAGACAATCTTCGCACCTTGCTTATGGATGAAGCTCATAAGTCTCGTTATTTTATTCATCCTGGTGCAGACAAAATGTATAAGGATCTTCGAACCCAGTTTTGGTGGCCGGGAATGAAGAAAGACATTTCCTTATACGTATCAAAATGCCTAACTTGTCTGAAGGTTAAGGCAGAACATCAACATCCCTTTGGATTATTGGAACAACCAGAGATTCCGGTTTGGAAATGGGAAAACATTTCTATGGATCTCATTACCAAGTTACTGCGCACTAATAGAGGTCATGATGCCATTTGGGTAGTAGTTGATCGTTTGACAAAATCTGCTCACTTCTTGCCAATCCGTGAGGATTTATCTGCTGACAAGCTTGCCAAGATCTATGTAGATGAGATTGTATCCCAACATGGTGTTCCTTTGAACATCATATCAGACCGAGATGCTCGATTCTCATCTCACTTTTGGAGAACCATGCAATCTGCTATGGGAACCCAACTCAATTTGAGCACAACTTATCATCCTCAAACGGGTGGACAATCTGAAAGAACAATCCAGACATTGGAGGATATGCTTAGAGCTTGTGTGATCGATTTTGGTGGTAGTTGGGCTTCGCATCTTCCATTGATCGAATTCTCCTATAATAATAGTTATCACTCCAGCATCAACATGGCTCCTTTCGAAGCTTTATACGGTCGAAAATGTCATTCGCCGGTCTGTTGGAATGAGATTGGTGAAGCTCAGCTCACTGGACCTGAACTCATTCTAGAGACTACAAACAAAGTCAAGAAAATTCGCGACAACCTCTTAACAGCTAGAAGCCGTCAAAAGAGTTACGCGGATAGACGAAACAAGCCTTTAGAATTCCAAGTCGGTGATCTCATCCTACTCAAGGTATCTCCTTGGAAAGGTGTAATCAGATTAGGGAAGAAAGGAAAACTTGCACCACGGTATCTCCTTGGAAAAGTGTAATCAGATTTGGGAAGAAAGGAAAACTTGCACCACGATATGTTGGACCATTCAAGATCGTTGAAAGAATTGGAAAAGTAGCCTACAGACTTGAGCTGCCTCCTAAACTTGGAAATGTTCATCCAACTTTCCACGTGTCCAATCTAAAAAAGTGTTTGGCTGACAAAAACCTCCACATCCCCCTTGATGAAATTCGTGTCGACAACACGATGCACTTCGTCGAGAAACCTGTGGAAATATTGGACCGTCAAGTCAAGAAGCTCAAGCGCAAGCGCATACGGATAGTCAAAGTTCGCTGGGAATCCAAATGTGGCCCAGAGTTTACTTGGGAATGAGAGGATCAAATGAAGGCGAAATATCCACACCTTTTCCCACAAGTTTCCTCTAACTAAATTTCGGGACGAAATTTCCAAAAGTAGGGGAGACTGTGACATCTGTGAATTTTAATCCTTGTACTGTTCCGAACAACTTTGTATTTAATGAAATATGGTGTTTTAATTTCAATATTTGTTTAATTGTTTGTGACATTAGTACGTTTTCAATCATTGTTCAGTTCCGAACTCTCAAACCTGTTCTGGAAGTGAAATCGTAAACCGTTACGTGAACGTAATCAATTTAACGCGACGTACACTCCGGAACAATGACATAAGCCAAAAATACCTTAAATACCCTTTAAATAACTTAGAAATAAGTGTCGAAGGATTCGGTATGGCAAAAACATGTTTGTTCGAACTTAAGAACTAATTACGACAAAACTGCGTAACGAACGTTGGTGACCGCCCGTATAATATTTAAATCCTAAAAATATTCTGTTATGATTAAAATTTTATTTTTAATCATGTTCGTGTTGAAAAATAAATTAAAACGCTTAAAACGTTACTTTTCAAATTTAAGCGCGTACCGCGTGTTACTGCGTAACACAGTGCTTCTACTGCAAAAAGCAGACAACGCAGCCAGTCTCGGCAACTGAAATTTATTTCAGTAATATTTTGGCGAGTTTATTTTTATAGAATAATAAAAATAATTTAGGACGTCATAAACCGGGATTAAAACGCTAGATAAAATACCCGGTATCCAGTTAAATACCTGCTTTTAACCAATATGTGTTATATATATATAAAGATGCATGTGTATGTGAGTGAGGGTGGAGGTGGCGGCCTCCTCTTGCCACTTCTCACTCATCTTTGCCACTTGTTGATGCATGTAATCCATCATATCTCCCATATCTCCTTATATCTTCTATAAATCTATCAAGATCTCAAACAAAATCAAGCAATCTCTTCTCTCTCTCCTTCCCTAAACCGTAAACACCCCACCACCTCCATCTTCAAATCTTCAACCTTGTTCTTAAAGATCAAACCCCATTCCAAGCTAATTTCAAGTTTATGTGAAGATCCAAAGGAGTTTCCAAGGTGCTTTCAAGTGATTTCAAGCTCCATATCATCAAAGTCTCATCCAAAAACTCACTTGAATCTTGAAGATGTAAAGTTTATGTTTAAATCATACACTTGATTCTTGGTTGTTCTTGATGATTGGAAGTTTCTCTTGAATCTTGGAATTTTTCACAAACTTGAAATCTAAAAAGAAATGGGTCTTGATACAAAATAAAAATGGTGGTATATATGTGTGTATATATAACCGTACATATATATATAGTGAAGAGTTCAAATGAGAAGAAATTCTCTGTAAGAAGAAAAAAGAAGAAATTTCAACCAATAGTAATGCTTCATTAGACTTCATTTAATATTTGTACTTAATGTAACTATAAGGGTATATTGGTAAACTTACATACATCATTAATTGGTAGTTTCATCTTTAATAACTAACTATATTAAATTTGTAACTTATTTTTAAAATATATATTTTTCTCAGAAAATAAAAATAAAAATTCATTTATAGTGTAGGATAAATACGAGGCGTGTAGGATAAATTAAGAGTTGTGTAGGATAAATTTCAATATGAGTAGGATAAATTTCAAAATGTGTAGGATAACTTTTGATGTGTGTAGGCAAATTTTTTTAGTGTGGAGGATGATAGTCTTAATGACTAATTAATTAGTCAAACATAATAATAAATGAGATGAGAAAAAAACTATTTAATGTTTTACAATTGTACCCTTTTGTTCTTTTTATTCTTAATAAAATATTCTTCTCAAATGAACCTTCCCCTATATATATATATATATATATATGTATGAGATTTGAGTTTGATTTTGTTGATAAATACTTGTTTAGGGTGTTTGCTTGCATGAACAAGATTATGTGAAAATATGTTAGAGATATAAAGGAGTGATTGAATCATGAGTTATAACTTGAAATAATGTTAGTATTTTGACATGTAAATGGCCAAAAATTTATTAGACATATTTGAGAATTTTTAAGTTGTTGCTTGTTCTTGAATGATAGATAAAATGCAAGTGTTTGATGATTTGTGTATGATATGATGAATCTTCAATTAAATCAGTAAATAAACATGAATAAATCACATGATTGATGCATTTAAATTCATATGAAATGTTGATGATATGATAGTGTGCTTTAGACACTTGTACATAAGAATACATGTTGATTTAAAGCTCAAGAAATGATAAAAATATCATTGTATGACAAAAATGTTTTAGAACAGATTATAAACACTAAAAATAACATTATTTGGTATATTATAATGGCATGAAACTTTGTCATAGGTTTGATAGCTTTGCATGTTGTACATATAGCTTAGAAAGTGGTAAAATATGTGAAATTTGCATGATTTATGTGCTTTATGTGAGACCTGCACTATCATGAGTATAACCACTATTTTATTCAGTAAATAACATGGGTTATGTTTAAATAGCAAGTCGTTTCGATTTCGGATGGTTAGGGTAACGTTTGATGCAAAACTATGCGGTAAAACGGTTAAAAATCGGCTTTTCAAAGGATTTTTATAAAACTGTTTTAGATCAGTAAGTAAACTGATATTTTTGATATAAAAATAAGTATTTTAACTTATATTAAGTTTAATTGGTGTTTGGTTAGTCATACGCGACTTCTGGCGCCCAAAAACGTTACCGAATCGCTAAAATACATGTTTTTCAACATACACTATAATGGGTTGTTCATGTGTAAATTTTATGTGTTACAATGTGTTATGTGTTTTATAATATGTGTATGATGACATGTTAATACTTGACAAGATTATGTGTATTACGCTATTATTAGTATGGTACATTTGAAGTATATATATTACGACGCGCAAATCGTAGATATATTGCTTATAACATGATGAGGGTCACCAATAAAATCGTTCAACTCGCAAAGTTTTTAAAATAAATTTGAACTCATATATATATATATAAATACACCAATATAATAAAAAATAATGACTTTTCAAGAAATCTCAAAGTTATGTGAAAATTCTAAGTATCGGAGAAACTTAGGCATTTTTGTGAGTTTTTTATTATTAAATCGTTCTTATTTAATTTAGGACGAATAAACAATTTGAGGGATTGTGTTAACATATAAAAACGCACCCAAAGGTGAGTACATAGTTCCCCTATTTTATGTTTTCAAATGTTTTGGGGTGAAGCATATGTGAATAACTTTACTTTTCGTTTTCATGACATTATACATGTTTTATTACATATTACATATAATATATTATTTCAAATATATTTTTATGGTATATTGACTTAGTATACCTAACATTTGGTGCTTACATAAATTTTTGGATGTCCGGATTTATTCAGAACGTAAGTTATGCGCGAAAGTGCAAACTTGTGCACTTTTTGATGCTTTTAGTCCCTGAATGACCCAAAAGTTTATTTTAGCACACCGAACCCCTCAAAGCCTATTTCTAAGCTATGTAAAGGATATTTATGGTATGTTTAACTTATGGCCATGTTCCGGAATGTCTGTTACAGTTCAAATTGGCATACTTTCGCAGTTTGTCAACTTTAGTCCCTGTAAGCGATTTAACTTGATTTTGCCATACCAAAGCCTTCGAAACTTATTTCTAAGTTATGTAAAGGTTATTTATGTATGTTAAGCCTATTTCACTATTCCGGAGTGTTCGTTGCATTAAACTGGTTATATTTACGCATCAGTGCGCGTATAACCTTCCAGAAAGTGATTTAAAGCTTGAAATCGAACAAAAATTGAAATGTGCAAAAGATACACATATTTATACAGATCCCAAGTATGAAATACAATATTTCATTGGTTTGGTATTTGTTTGATGGTTGCAGTGACCCAGGTGTCACAGTCTCCCCTAGTTTAGGAAATTTCGTCCCGAAATTTATTCGTAGGAGTCTATCTGTGACTTTGTGTCAAATAACCACCAGAGATATGCAAGGCATAATCCTGTCATTTCCTTAACGGACATTCTTCAGAAACGAAAATGAACGGACGGAGTCATTTTCCTCAACGAGTATTCTTCAGAGGCGGAAATGAAGGAATAAACAAACGGGTATTCATTTCCTCAACGGACAATCTTCAGAAACGAAAATGAACGGACATAGCATTTTCCTCAACGAGTATTCTTCAGATACGGAAATGAAAGATTTAAACAAACAGGGATTCATTTCCTCAACGGACAATCTTCAGAAAAGAAAATGAACAAACGGAGTCATTTTCAACGGTTGCTTCATCAGAAATGGAAATGAAAAAGGATAATCAAACGGATATTCATTTCCTCAACGGACAATCTTCAGAAAACGAAAATGAACAAATGGAGTCATTTTCAACGGGTGCTTCCTCAGAAACGGAAATGAATAGATTTAAACAAACGGGGATTCATTTCCTCAACGGACAATCTTCAGAAAAGAAAATGAACAAACGGAGTCATTTTCAACGGTTGCTTCATCAGAAATGGAAATGAAAAAGGATAATCAAACGGATATTCATTTCCTCAATGGACAATCTTCAGAAACGAAAATGAACAAATGGAGTCATTTTCAACGGTTGCTTCCTCAGAAACGGGAATGAATAGAGTTAACTCTAGGCAGATGACAAAACTTGTTGTGGTTTCTGTGCACTAAATTCCATAATTATGTATGCATCCATAATTACGTAATTCCTTGCACAGTCCGCACAGTTTGTCTTGTAATGTTTAGGGGAAGAAAATCAAACCTGTGATGAGGGTGACTAGACTACCATAGGGTCCTTTTAATTAGATCGACATATGATCTTTTTAATTAGGCCACCAAGGAGTCCTTTCAGCTATATCATCACATGATGTTCCTAACCAAATTTTTGGATCAATCTGTTTAACTAGACCACTCAAGGGGTCTAATTATGGAGTAGTACTTTATAATCCAAGGGACTTAACTACAACGTAGAAGTCCATTAAGGATTTTAGATAGTACCATTGGGTATCCTACTATGAATCCCTTATACAAAGATATGGAAGATTCTACGAGGATTTGGATAACAAAACTTGGATTACACAAAAACATAAAAGGGAACGCATAAGCACATAATCACATAGTTGTTTAACTCGGTTATTAATTTGTTATTAACTTGTTAGTGATTGAATATGGATATTCAAGGTCCACCAGGAAACCAGTCGCTGGACTTCAATGTCCTCTAGGATCTATCTGAAAAGATAGGATGATCTCCCAAAAATTCGATTTTGTTTTCAAAGAAACGTAATATTCGAATTAAGGAACACAACAATTTTAGGATTTACGGAAATATCCTTAGGTACCCTTATTAAGGATTTATAGTGGTACTTTGGGTATTCGTCCAGGGTTGTAACTTGCGCCTTGTACATTGTTTCCTTAGAAGAAACGGGTACTTAGGAATTTCGTGGAAAACGCAAGAGATCATAGGATGGAAAACTTTTGGGGGTAGTTTTCTTTTCAAGGAAGACGATTCCTTGCTTGTCGGTATTGTAGGGGATATGTTCTTTATACATACAACCACATAAATACATTGCAATGTAAATAAAAGATTTATTTATAAACAATGATAACAACGGTTTCATGGACCTTGACAACAAAAGAAGATAATACATAAGACTTGATTATTTCTAAACGATGTTGTCTTCTGGTCGGTCAGATGCTCATCCCTGTGCTGGATTTGCATTAGCAAGCTTTGGGCAATTTCTTCGGAAATGACCCATCTCGCCACAGTTGAAACAAGAACCTGGTAGAAAACGACCTTGAGCGGGATTGTTGCCAGCTTGGTTTGGTGTAGCTGCAGCTGGGCAGACTCTTGTTGTATGGCCTATAAGTCCACAAGTTTGGCATTTGCGGCACTTTACATTGGCATGATGATGGAGGCTACATTGGTTGCACAAGGGTGCAGTTCCATTGTATGGCTTCCTAGCAGGGGGTTGAGCTGGTTGGTTGGGGACGGCTTGATCATTGTGAGTAAACATGGCGAAGTTCTGAGAAGCCTTTCGCTTCTTTGACTTCTTAGGGGATCCAGTCTGTTCATCCATGGTCTTTGATTCCTCAATTGGTTTCTTGTCACTTTTTCGAAAAAAGTTTACCTTTCCTGATTTGAGATTCAGTCAAGGTTGCAGATAACTCAATGGCCTGTCTAACTGTAGTGGGTTTACTACCAGTAACAATGTCCTGAACTGAGTCAGGGAGACCATCAATGTATTTTTCGATCGCCTTATCCAAAGGCGTAACCATGGTAGGACACAACAGACTCAGCTCCTCATATCGATCAGTGTATGCTCGATGTTCACCGCTGTCTTGCTTAAGATCATCGAATTCCCTTTCCAAGGTCCTGATCTCGTGACGAGGACAGAATTCCTTCATCATCAGAACTCGAAGCTCTTGCCACGTTTGAGCCAGTGCCACATCGGCACCCCTATCTCTCATCACACCATTCCACCATGTCAAAGCTCGTTTCTCAAAGACACTAGATGCGAATTCTACCTTTCGCTCGATTGGACATTGAACATGCCTGAAGGTGCTCTCTAGACTCTCGAACCATTGCAGAAGTGCAGTCCCTCCTTGAGACCCAGAAAACTTTGATGGCTTAGCCGAGTTGAACGTCTTGAAGTTGTAGGGGGCATTATTGTTGTTGAGGGCTTGGTTACATTGAGCAACGATGTTCGGGATTGCAACAATCATTTGCTGTGTAATGACAGCTGCCAGCTCTTCAATAGATACCTGATTTTCGCATCATGGAGGCATTCTAAAAGGGGAAACAAGAGAGAAAACAAATGAAATGGCATTGGGTAAGAATAGGATGTTACAATTACCGACCAAAATCATGGGTGATGGTCATTTGTTTGAACCACGAAGCAAACAAACGACACACAAAGGCTGAATCAAAGCAATTAGATCCTCATAATGTATCGCGAAGACATGCTCGCCTATAAGTGGACACTCACCCCAAGAGTTCCCAGGTAAGAGTGACTGGTCCGATTATGTGGATTTGTACGAACACTATAGCCTTAGACAGAAAACTCTGGGTACAGGCATTCACTCTTCCAGTTTGCACGTGTTCACACTATTTAGGACCAAAAACTTTGACGAGAGTTTGAAAATTCAAAGGGGTTCAAAACCTTATAACAGAGGGTTCAAAACCTACTAATCAATCATCCAAAAACAGATGATTAATTTTCAAAGCGGATTCGAACTTTGTGTTCTCATTGTGGTTATCACCTAAGGATAGGTGAAGGTGTCGTTTTATGACTAAACGCAAGTAAACTCGCGTTAGGGTCCTAGGAAGGATATAGACTAGGTCAAAGCATTACTAATAACCTAATTCCCTATAACCATGGGCTCTGATACCAACTTTTCTGTCACACCCCGACCACGTGAGACAACGAAACGTGGCGGAAACGTCGGGGAGTGTTGTAACATAATTAATTGTTTCAAATCCATGGCAATTAAAGTTTCGTTTTATTATTCAAACAAGAGAGTTACATTGTTTTAAACAAGAAACAAAGAGTACATAACAAAAATTAACTAGTTCTTGTCTCGTTTTAAGTCACTAAGGCACAGGTCCGCCTAAGTATGTCTCGATAAGTCCTATGCATCAACTCCTGAAAACACATGTGAAAATAGGTACGTCAGCATAAAAATGCCTGTGAGATACATAGGTTTTGTGAAAATAGGATTCATGACTTGTAAGTTTAAGAAAATGTTTAATAAAGTTTAGTCATGAACCTTGTAAATTGATTTGTTTTGTAAATCGTTTGAAAAACAATAAGATCAGATGATATGTATAAATAAATGTAAGGTTAAATGAATAACCATGTAAGATGAGTTTGTTTGTAAAACAATGTCTTGTGAAAAGTATGTTATTTGTATAAAATGTTATATGTCTTAAATTGAAATGATTCAAATAACGCTACGATATGTAATACCATACAAGCACTTATATATAGGAAGTACCAGCGGCGTATCCACCATGCTTGTATCATATTACACACGCCTCGTTACCTAAGTCACTTACTCGAACCAAACCACCAAGATGTAATGTTTAACAATTGTAGAAATGTTTATGTATAGTCTAATGTCTATTGTCAAATGTAAATCATGTCAACAGATACAAAAGGTTCACATGGTTCAACAGTTACAAACAGTTCATATAATCAAATGGTTACGACGGTTCACATAGTCAAATGGTTACAACTGTTCA
>JARYGA010018628.1:0-65074 GCA_030545235.1 Helianthus tuberosus | reverse complement strand
TTATGAATCACATGGGCCGAGATGAACACGTGATTTACTATCAAAGTTAATCTTTTATTGCACCTCTAGAATTAATGCACATGCAAACTCAAGTTATGCCATTTGGGCCGAAAAGACTTATTAATTGATGGACTTGACAAATCTAATGATCAGTGTAATCTCATGTGCTTCTTAATGATGTTTCACGTGAAAATGAATGAACCAACAAAATTTATTGGACCAATTAACGTTTTAGTGGGCCGGGAACTGAGTGGACTGTCCTTTTGAAATATCACGTGACACTAGTTCAAAGATGACTGACATCCCTTTTCATGATGTAAGAACCTTATTGGACCGGTAATCAATTGGATGCAACCTGATAATCTCTTGGGCCAACTAAATCACGTGAAAGATATAATGGCCGACACTATCTTTTAGACTCTTAATTCTTATAGGGCCGAACAAGTAATGGATCTGATAATGAATTCACGTGACCTGATGTAAAATAGAACTGATTGGGCCACTCAAATTATTCACGTGGATCAGATCACAGTATATGAAATGGAATTGTATGAATTGGCTTTTTGGATCGAACATTGATCCGTTCAGATTACCTTCCGACGATTAGACACAAATGACTTTGGAACGAATCGTGATCCGTACAATGACAATATGAGATAAAATGTTAAACAACGAATGCCAATTCGTTCGAAGTACGATCCCACAATTTATTGAATGTTTAAATGCTTATTGGACCGTTCAATTTTTGTCAATACATGATCTGATCAAACTAATTATTGTCATGTGAATCCCTGTTACTGAAACAAATTGATTTTATGAAAATGGCCGACAACATCAATACCAAACTCATTCCTATTGGACCATAGAATATTGTAATAAATGGACTGTGAAGTTCACGTGGGCCTATGACAATTTCTAAAACTTCTATTGGACCGAAGTCTGTTGACTGTCAAAGCATTTAATCATGTGACTCGATCGGATCAGATTTAAGAAGTAATATAGAACAACTTGATTTTGGATCGAACGAGATTTGGATCGGATGGTCATCCGATCGGATGGCTATCCGATCGGTGACCGGACGGGTGGTCCATTGGACAACCCTTAATCATGTTAAAAGACAAATTAATCCTTCACTTAATCGTGTAATTATCTTGAATTAGATAACTACTCTTGTCTATGTTTCAGGTGCGGTTAGGGAGCTAAAAAGTGGATTAAACGCAGCTTTGGAGGATTCGGAGATGAGCGGGTTGAGCAAGGAGCAAAAGATGCAACAAAGAAGACAAATCAGCTCACCACCGTAAATTACGGTCCTACCGTAATTTACGGTGGACCTGGATTTCACCTAAAGCTTACCGTAAATCAGTCAAGTTGCACCGTAACATGTTGAAGTCCACCGTAAATTACGGTGGAGCCGTAATTTACGGTGGCGGCTGCGATCCAAAGTGTAACTGCCCTCATAAATCAGTTTTTATTGTGTCTTTTCAAGTGTTCTCATCATTGGACGGTTTTGGGACTCACTAAGGGCGATTTTGCTTGTTTTTGCTTGGTTGGAGACAATTTCTATCATTCGGTTTATGTATTTGATTCGTATGAACATTGAATTGATTGTGATGATGATTCACCAAGCTATGTCCGGCTAAACCTTTCGGTGATCATCTTAGGTGAAGGTTTCTTTTGAACTTTTGTGTGTTTATTTCTGAATTTCTAGAATGATAACTTGCGTTGCTTGAATATCATGGTGTTTGTTCAATTGTTTCTAGCTTGTTAATCAATATTGCAATTTCTGGTCTCAATCGTACGTTCTTGGTGCCGTTGGCAATCGAGATATCACGGGAAGGGTTAGGGTTGGTTATTGATTAATTGATCATCGGGAAACAACCTCACATTTATAAATCCGAGTACTTTGTTCCCTTTTATCACTTCGATTATTCATGCACGAGTTATGTCTATGTAACTCTTTCTATTTGGAATTGCACACAATTGTTTAAAGAAATTGAAACCTAAGGTGATCATTGTTCTCTCCTAATCTGTTTTAAAACCTACATTTGATTTGCCATTAGTTTAATTTAGTTTTCTAAAACAACAATCCAAAGTTTTGATTTTTAATTTCTGCAAATTAGGATAATTGTAGTATAATTGCAAGGCTATATAATTGACATATTTTCCACATACTCCCTGAGTTCGATACCCTATTACCACTATCTATAGTTGTATTTGGGATTAAATTTGCGTGACCCACGACAATCACGTCAAATTTTGGCGCCGTTGCCGGGGAGTAGTGCGCAACGTGTGTCAGTTTGTTAGTTTTGCTTTGTTATTTTCGGGTTTACACTGGTGTGTTTAGTGTGCAGGTTCTACAGGTGCATGCATACTAGAGGCTCTCACAAAGCGTCACCATTGTCATTTGATCCGGAAATCGAAAGAACACTAAGGCAGAACCGAGTTTTACTATGCGAAAACAGAATCGTTGGTTCACCCACTTCACCCATTACACCAAGAAACATTATGGACGAACCACAAATACCACCTACAACGGGTCAAACGACCTCATCATTCATTCCTACATCCACACAACCTTCACCAAATACCACCATGCCTATTTCCACTACCGAATTTACTTCACCACATGGAGTTACATCAACCAACACCACATCACCTATTACTACCCAAGTCGAACCTACTCTCACCTATAGCCCTTCCACAACAATTCCACCACTTTCACACTTCTTTCCTCCAACTACGGGTCAATCATCTTCTACTCACTCATTACCACAAAGCTCAACCATTATCCATACTACCTCTACATATCGACCATCGAACCAACCCGGTATGCAATATTCGTCTTATCCTTTTATGCAATCTTCGGGTATAGGAGGAGATGGGTATTTTGAAGGTTATGAAGAAGAGTTTGAGGGATACGAGGAAGAAGGATATGCTTATGGGGGTGATGGAGATCAGGGAGAGTTTGGGTATGTGTCGGGTCAATCTCAAGGGATAGCAAGTGTAGGTGGAGTGCCACAACAACTTATACCGCAACATATTCGACCAAGACCACAAGGGCCACCAATGCAACGCCCTATACCTTTGCAACAAATTCGGCCACAAAATGTACAACCACAATTTCAAAGGCCGATTCAACAACCACCGGTGCCACAACAACAATTTCAACAACCAATTGCACCACAAGGGCCTATACCAAGACCAATGGGTCCTATTCATCCAAGGGGTCGATTGGGTGTTCCAAGAAGGCATCTTAGGGAACAAGCACGGGGGATAGAAGCACATTTCAGGCCAATCATTACTCAAAACCCTTCACCAGTGGTTATCCCTCATAACAACCAAGGGAGAACCTTTGAGGTAAGAACGAACTCCTTGCAAAGTTTGCCGAAATACAAAGGGTTAGCAACGGAGGAACCCTATTTCCATTTGGAAGCTTATGACTCGATTTGCAACACTCTTGGGAGTCAAGGTTTCTCGGACGATGAGGTTAAGTTGGTCTTATTTCAGTTTTCTTTGGAAGACAAGGCAAAGAAGTGGTTCTACACTTTGCCTTCAGCATCGATTTATACTTGGGCGGAAATGCAGCAAATTTTCTTAGATGAATTCTATACCGCCCAAAAGACCAATGATGCTAGAAAGGGGTTGAGGAGCTTCCAACAACAACATGGTGAGATGTTCCATGAAGCGTTTGAACGATTCAATATGATGATAAAGAATTGCCCTCACCATGGGATTGAGCTTTGGGAGTTGATGAATGCCTTCCACGAGGGGTTGAGTGCCGAGGATGCTAGAGATTTAATGTCCATTACCGGTGGGACTTTTGGCACGAACTATGAAAATGATGATTGGGAGTTCTTAGAGAACATGGCGATTACCTCGAAAAGAAAGGCTCAAGCATCTAGGAGAGCCCGACCGGCCATTGCCCGACCTCAAGTGCATGCCATAGATGATGGTAATGTTCAAACCACTAACCAAATTTATGATGTTTGTGCTTTGTGTAATGAAATAGGTCATGCGGCTGAGAATTGCCAAGGAATAGTGGAAGGGCAATACGAAGAGGTTCATGCTATTCAAGGTCAAGGTCAAGGAGGGGGTGGTAGAAACTACAACAACATGAACTCTAATACTTACCACCCCGGGTTGAGGAACCACCCAAATTTTCGCTATGGGAACCCTTCTAATCAAGCTAACCTGAATTTTCAAGGTAGCCAAGGTAACTTTGGTTCACGTCAACCTTACAACAACCAAAGTGGTTATCGAGGTGGAAACAACCAAGGATATCAAAAGCAATATCAAGCGGGTCAAGAACAAGGGGGTTCTTCGGGTGGAAATGAGATGATGGAGATGCTAAAGAGCATGCAAACGGAGATGCAAAAACGGAACCAACTCGATGAAGTACGAATGCAAAAAGACGAGGTTCGTGACAAAAGCATCCAATCACTAACAACCCAAATGGGTCAATTGGCAACCGATGTGGCAGAATTGAAGAAAAACAAGGGTCAACTTCCTAGTGACACCAAGGTAAATCCATCACACGGTTCGTCAAGAGGTAATGTAAATGTTCATCAGGTTAGTGTTTTGAGAAGTGGGAAAGAGATTAAAGCTAATTTGTCACCCGGATTAGTTGAAGGGGTAGTTGAGGACATCACGGGTAATGATAGTGATGATGATGTTTCACCGGTTAAACCAAAAGAATTAAATGTTAATAAACCGGGTTTGGGTGAAAATAAAGAAAGTGAAAAAGTTGAGGGTGAACCGAGTCAAGTCCCGTTTCCATCGGCTTTACTTGACCCGGGTAAGAAAATTTTTATCGCATCAAGAGGTCCCCAAAAAGAAGAATTGTGGGACATGTTCAAGCAAGTTAAAATTAACCTTCCACTTCTTGATGCAATAAAACAAGTACCCGCCTATGCAAAATTCCTAAAAGAATTGTGTACACAAAAGAGGCAAAACAAAAAGAAAATGCCTAAGAGGGTCGATTTAACCGGGCAAGTGAGTGCGGTGTTGAACGGGGAGCTTCCTCCTAAGCTCCAAGATCCGGGTACGCCAATGATTAACATACAAGTTGGTAATTTTCAAATGGCTAAGGCGTTGCTAGATCTTGGAGCCGGAGTTAGCATTTTACCGGGGGGCTTATATGACCAATATGATTTTGGTCCGTTAGCAAGGGTGGAGACAACGGTTGTTTTAGCCGACTTGTCTCATAAGTTATCCCGGGGTATGGTTCAAAATGTCATTGTTAAAATTGATGAATTTTATTACCCGGTTGACTTTTTAGTCTTGGACTACTCATCGGCGGACCCTAAGCAACAACAAAATGTAATTTTGGGTCGGCCATTTTTAAGCACCGCACACGCAGTCATCGATTGTAGATTTGGTACAGTCGATATGACTTTTGGAAATCGGAAAATGCGTTTGAATGTTTTTACTAACAATTCTAATGCTAATGGTGTTGATGAGTGTTTTATGGCAGATATAGTTGACAGATGCAACCCGCATGAGTATGAGGAGGATGGTTTGGATGTTTACCTGTGTGATTTTTCTGAACAGGTACATGCTTATGCACTCCGGGTTGAAGAGGAAAAGCAAGATGCGATGGCATTGAAGGAAGGTCGGCCACCATGAACCCACCAGTTTGAAGGCTTACCGGCGGAAATAGATTCAGGTACTAAACCATCGCTAGAGGAACCGCCAAAGTTGGAGCTCAATGACTTGCCGAGCCATTTGAAGTATGTGTTTTTAGGGGATAATGACACTTTACTGGTCATTATTGCCTCTAATTTGGAGTTGGCCCAAGAGCAAGCATTGTTGGAAGTCTTGAAGGAAAACAAGGGAGCTATCGGATGGACAATTGCCGATCTCAAAGGGATTAGTCCATCAATTGTCATGCACAAAATCATTACAACCGAAGATGCCAAACCGACACGAGAAGCTCAAAGGCGGTTGAATCCAAACCTACGGGAGGTAGTAAAAAAGGAGGTAATTAAATGGTTGGATGCGAAATCATTTATCCGATTTCGGATAGTGCTTGGGTGAGTCCCACTCAAGTTGTGCCTAAGAAGGCCGGCATTCAAGTAGTCAAGGATGAAAGTGGTGAACAAATTGCCACCCGACCGGTTACCGGGTGGCGTGTGTGTATTGACTACCGAAAATTGAATGCCGCCACTTCTAAGGACCATTTCCCGCTACCTTTCATTGACCAAATTATTGAAAAATTATCGGGTCAAAAATATTACTGCTTTTTAGATGGGTACTCGGGTTACAATCAAATAGCAATACACCCGGATGACCAACACAAGACCACCTTCACTTGTCCATATGGCACCTTTGCCTTTCGGCGGATGCCATTTGGCTTGTGCAATGCTTCGGCAACTTTCCAACGATGTATGATGAGTATCTTCTCGGACATGGTTGGAGAGTCGCTTGAAGTATTTATTGATGACTTCTCCATTTTTGGCACTACTTTTGATACTTGTCTCAACGAATTACAAAAGGTTTTAAAAAGGTGCGTTGAGAAAAATCTAGTGCTAAGTTGGGAGAAAAGTCATTTCATGGTGCAAGAGGGCATTGTGTTGGGTCATGTAATTTCTGAAAGAGGGATGGAGGTGGATAAGGCAAAAATACGGGTAATAGCATCTTTGCCACCTCCTAAAAATGTTAAGGGTGTAAGGTCATTCTTGGGACATGGAGGTTTCTATAGACGTTTCATAAAGGGTTTTAGTGTTATCACCAAACCCTTATGTAACTTGTTATTAAAAGATCTCCCATTTGATTTTACTAATGAGTGTATGCAAGCTTTCACTGTTTTGAAGGAACATTTGGTCAAAGCTCCTATCTTACAACCACCGGATTGGTCAAAGCCGTTCGAGATCATGTGTGATGCAAGCGACACCACTATTGGTGCAGTTTTGGGTCAACGGGTTGATAGAAAGCCGGTGGTGATTTACTATGCAAGCAAAACTTTATCCGAAGCACAACTCAATTACACCACAACCGAAAAGGAGTTACTAGCGGTGGTGTATGCTTTGGATAAGTTTCGTGCTTATATTTGGGGGAGCAAAGTGGTGGTTTACTCGGATCATAGTGCGGTCCGATACTTGATGGAGAAGAAAGACGCAAAGCCTCGGTTGATTCGGTGGGTATTATTGTTACAAGAGTTTGATTTAGAAATCCGAGACAAAAAGGGAAGTGAGAACGTAGTGGCGGATCACTTGTCTCGGATTCCGGTGGAAGGGATCGATGATGTAAGTGAAATCAATGAAAGTTTTCCCGACGAGCAATTACTAGCCGTTTCCACTTTTGTTGCACCGTGGTATGCTCACTATGTTAACTACTTAGCCACGGGTGCCATCCCAAGTCATTGGACCAAGAAGCGTCGACAACAATTTATGGTCCAAGTGAAGCAATACATTTGGGATGAACCGGATCTTTTCAAGATTGGACCGGATCAAGTTATACGAAGGGGTGTGCCCGAGACAGAAGTGTTGGAAATTTTGACCCATGCTCATTCGTCCGCATGTGGGGGTCATTTTAGTGGGCACAAAACAGGCTATCGGGTACTTTCATGTGGGTTTTATTGGCCCACAATTTTCAAGGATGCTTGTGAATTTGCTAGAAACTGCATAAATTGTCAAAAGATGGGAAGTATATCGAAGAGGGATGAGATGCCATTACAACCAATCTTGGTTGTAGAGATATTTGATGTATGGGGTATAGACTTTATGGGTCCTTTTCCGAATTCGAATGGCTTTCTATACATTTTGGTAGCGGTGGATTATGTCTCGAAGTGGATTGAAGCTATTGCAACACGAACAAACGACCATTCGGTTGTTTGTAAATTTGTTCAATCCAACATCTTTTCTCGTTTCGGCATCCCGCGGGTCATTATAAGCGATGGTGGTTCGCATTTCAAGAACTTCAACTTTGGGAAATTATTGAAGAGGTATAGCGTGAATCACCGAATTGCCACACCTTACCATCCGCAAACGAGTGGACAAGTCGAAGTGTCCAACCGTCAAATCAAAGAGATTCTCATGAAGACGGTAAGAACGGATAGGAAGGATTGGTCGAGTAAGTTAGATGATGCGTTGTGGGCATACCGAACGGCCTACAAGACTCCAATTGGCACAACGCCTTACCGGATGGTGTATGGAAAGGGTTGTCACTTGCCAATGGAGTTAGCACATCGGGCGCATTGGGCAATTAAGACGGTCAACGCGGATTATGACGAGGCGGGTAAATTGAGAAAGTTGCAACTAAACGAGATCGAAGAGATTCGAGACGAGGCATATGAATGTGCATCGGCGTATAAAGATAAACTCAAGAAGGTGCATGATGCAAAATTACGAAAGAAAACGTTCGAAGTGGGTCAAAAAGTTTGGTTGTATAACTCAAGGCTAAAGATGTTCGCGGGCAAGCTCAAAAGTAAATGGATGGGTCCGTATGTCATTCGGAGAGTTGGTAGATTTGGTGACGTAGACATCCAAGACGAGCAAACATTGAAGCAACAAACGGTGAACGGTCACCGGTTAAAGCCGTACTTGGATGGGAACGACATAAACACCTTGGAGCTTGACAAAGCGGGCTACATCTTACGCCCGGTCGATGAGGAACAACCATGAGAGGCCCAGGTTTGGTAGTGTAAATAGTAGTGTTTCATTTTGTTTGTTTTGTATAGTTGCACAATTACCGTATTTCTTTGAAACCCGTGTTTGAAACAAGTGTGGGGATATTCGGGTCACGAATTACTCTAACATTGTGTTGAGGACAACACGAGACTTTCGAGGGGGTAGGGTGATTTTTACATGTTTTTGCAAAAATTTAAAACATAAAAAAATCGAAAAAATTTAAAAACATATAAAAATGATGACTTAAAATAGCATTTTGCATGAATCAGGATCGCCCAGTATCCACCGTAATTTACGGTTTTACCGTAATTTACGGTGGTAAGGAAATATGGTTGGTCTTTACGGTAAAACTCTACTGATTTACGGTAAGAATTCATGTTCAGGTTTCACCGTAAATTACGGTCATACCGTAATTTACGGTGAGTTAAGAAAATTGTTGAGTTTTACGGTACATCGTTACTGATTTACGGTGAAAGTTTGTGATCCAGGTCTCACCGTAAATTACGGTTTGACCGTAATTTACGGTACGCATTTTTTGTGAATATGTTGGTCCGGTTTTGTGTATAAAAAAAAACAAATAATAACAATATTACGTGACATAACCCTATCCACACATCTCTTTCTTCATCTATCAACATCATCTTCTTCACAAGAGCCCACAAGACCACATAACCTTCTTCACCTTTAATCCTCCATAATCTTTTCAATTCTTGACCAAACTGAGTGAAATCGGAGTCTATCTTGACTAATTTTTCACGTAGATTCTGATTTTGCCAAGAAACTTAAGAGAAAACGCAGTTTTAAGGTCCGAATTCTAAACCCGAGTTCGAAAAATTTGGGGGTTTTTGGAGCTTTTGTTTCACAAGCACTTTAGCATCTTCAAGCAAAGGTATGAAAACTTATTTGTTGTATTTTGATGCTCCATTGTGAAAAGTAAGGTTATTTAGATTATTTGCCCATACCAGTTGCTTGTTCTTAGATATGATTATGAAATTGATTATTTGAATAAGGATATGGTTGTAGATGTAGGATTTGTGGTTAAAGTAGTGAACTTTTGGGGATCTCTATATTGTAGAGACACCATGCCCGATTTTTGAAAAATTCTTGATATACTTTTGGTTCACTAGCATCTACAACCATGATAACAAGCAAGTGTGGGGATGTTTTGGAAAAGGGGTTTAATTTTGTTTCTTTGGTTGTGTTGTTTACTCTAATGTGTGTAGGAATGGCACGAACTAAAGAAAAGACGGGAGCTGGTTCGTCTTCGTCTTCAAAGGGAAAGGGTAAACAGCCGGAACAACAACCAAAGAAGAGACAATATTTGGGTAGAGTGGATGAAAGCGAAAGTGAAAGCGAAGAAGAGATGGAATTGGATCCGGCGGAGAAACCGAAATGGGATTCGGGACCGTTAGATGATCAACCATTGGAATGGCAGCCAACGTTATATAATGATTGCATGAATAAGTTGAAGAATAAGGCAGCGGCCTTTATATGTGAAAGGGATGTTCGAGAAGCTGAGTTTGGGCAGTTTGGGGTGTTTGACAAGTTCCGGGCTCTAGGTTGGGAGTCGGCACTTAGTTGCTTTGACAAAGATAAAAGCAACTTGTTTATCACTGAAATCCAAGAATGGATGGCAACGCTTAAGGTCAACACGTATGACAGGCCATCGAATATGAAGCTGACGGGTGTTGTGAATGGAGTTCCGGTGGAAATGTCTTTTGATACCTTGAAGAAGCTCGGAAAATATGACAGTTTGCCAGCCCGCGATTATATGATACCGACTTTGGATGATCTTCTTGTGAAACCAGAGAAACATCAACGATGGAATGATATGTTGGCAGCATTGTTTTTACCCGGTAGATACAGTGGTATTCTATACCGGAAGAATTTGAAAATTGAAGCTAAATTGTTGCATACAATCTGTCTTCTCAATGTTATTCCAAGAAGGGGAGATAAAGAACAGGTGAGGTTTCCTGAAGTACCTGTTCTTTATTCGTTGATGCACGGGGGTCCGCGTTTTCCTATACGTTATCTTATTATGAACCACTTATGGATCTGTCGGAACAAGTATGGAAGAGACATCGTCCCGTACTGTCGAATAATTACGGGGTTGATGAAACAACAGAAGGCGATTACATCCGAAGATCGAGGAGCAACGAAAAGGCATCAGCCTTTTACGTTGGATAAGTTGGGGAATGTTTGGACGTATACTCAGTCAGAGCGGTATCACAAGTTAAAGTCGGAAAGGCAACGGTGGAGGGCACTAAAGTTGGGTGCACAAGATTTGTTACCGGGAGAGCCGGATGAGCCAGAGAGCGATGAAGAAGTAGTTCCGAGTGGAGATGAAGACTATGCGGACGAGCCGCATGGTGGTGAAAATGTGGTTCAAGGTGGTTATGGTCAGGGTCATGGTGGGATGTTTTATGATTATACGCAGCAATCGTATGTGCCGGGATGGGCCTATGAAGGCACAATGCAAGAATTAATTGCAAATCAACGCCCTCCGGCATCCGTGTTTGATACGTGGTCGGGCTCGGAGAGGACGCTTTTTGATCAAAACACGAGGAATAGTGCGAGTATAGAGCGGGCCTTGAAACATAACTTAGATCGTCACGAGTTATGGAATCGTACAAATGCATATTCCCGGGAAGTGGAAGTAAATAACCGTTATTTTGATGATCAAGAAAGGAGATTGCATGCGGACTATCATGCCGGGCGGCCGGTGGTTGTGGATCCACAACATGTGGATTATGCGTCATTACCACCATATGACGGTAGTATGTCGTATCCAACCCCGCCGATCCACCACTCGCAATGGATTGACCCGAGGCAACAAGAGGGAACGCAACAACAACAAGGAGGAAGTAGTAGCGGCTCGTTCGCGTTCGGTGAATGGAACGACGTGATGTCTTCCGTTTTTGGACCTCCGGGACCGCGCTATTATTAGTAAGGTTGTGTTTCTCCTTTTGTATATTTTTGTACATATTTGCTAGTTTGTTTGTTGAAGGACTGGGAGGTTGGGTGGTGTTTTGATATGTTGTGTTTGGGTTGGTGTTTGTTTGTGGTTGGTGTTTTTAAAAAAAAAAAGAAAAAGAAAAAAAATTATAAAATGAAAAAAAAATCCAAAAAGAAATTTGGGGTTTGAGTGAAGAAGCGTTTTGTTGATGGTGAAAAAATTTTTTAGTGGTCAAAGCCTCTCAAAACCATACATTGGGGTCAATGTATCCCAAGTGTGGGGATGGGGGGAATTTTTTTGGAAGATTTTGAAAAAATTTGAGCAAAGTGAAACGATGTGAAAATTTGAACACCCTAGATTAACCCCAAGTTGGTGCACCGGCAACCCTTGATACCTTTTTCATTCTTGGTGAGAGTTGTAGCCACACTTGTATATAAATAATGATTGTCTTTGATGAGAGTGGCTATGGGTGGGGGTGCATTAGAACTTGTGCTTGAATGCGATTTGAGTCCTTAGTTAGACATGAATGCAAAAAGGATAAGGGCATTTAGGTAGCCTCGTCGTTGGTGTGAGCGAGTGTGGGATTTGGGGGGTTGGACCTCATAAGTTATATATATGAGCATGGTAGTGAGAGGGGCGGGGGTTTGGACATTTAGTTGCCCATTTTGTGCCTTAAAATCCTATCAATTGTTACCCCTAGCTACTTACTTAAAAATTTACCCAACTTGACCCGGTTTTATAGTGATTAGTGACTGTTTAGTAGTATGTAATGTTATTTGATGTTATGTTGAAAGTATTACTTGAAAAAAAAATCAGAAAAAAAAGAGAAAAAGCAATGAAAAAAAAAAAGAAGTGATGTTAGTTATCTTGTGTATAGTAGTTAAGTTTGATAGTTGTTTGTTTGTTTATTTTTTGTAATAAAAAGACCGGGTCAAGTTTTTGCTACTTCATATATATTCCATTTCCTACCCATACGCCTAGCCACGTTACAACCTTGGAAGTCCCTTTGATTTGCATTTATGTTTGACACATTTTAGGAGAATGATTGATTTAGGTACAAGCTTATGATTGTGCAACCACCCGTTTGCCTAGTGTGTGTCTAGCTCATCTTTGCTAGTTTTCACTTGTAGCCGAGAGGAGAGATTTAGAGAGGGGTGCATTGGATGGGTGTTAAAAAGGGGTTAGTAAAAAGATTGCATGTTTTGCTTGGTTTAATTTGATCACTTGTTTTGAAACTGATTTGATGAGTTGCTTGGGACAAGCAACGGTTAAGTGTGGGGATGTGACGGGTGGTCCATTGGACAACCCATAATCATGTTAAAAGACAAATTAATCCTTCACTTAATCGTGTAATTATCTTGAATTAGATAACTACTCTTGTCCATGTTTCAGGTGCGGTTAGGGAGCTAAAAAGTGGATTAAACGCAGCTTTGGAGGATTCGGAGATGAGCGGGTTGAGCAAGGAGCAAAAGATGCAACAAAGAAGACAAATCAGCTCACCACCGTAAATTACGGTCCTACCGTAATTTACGGTGGACCTGGATTTCACCTAAAGCTTACCGTAAATCAGTCAAGTTGCACCGTAACATGTTGAAGTCCACCGTAAATTACGGTGTAGCCGTAATTTACGGTGGCGGCTGCGATCCAAAGTGTAACTGCCCTCATAAATCAGTTTTTATTGTGTCTTTTCAAGTGTTCTCATCATTGGACGGTTTTGGGACTCACTAGGGGCGATTTTGCTTGTTTTTGCTTGGTTGGAGACAATTTCTATCATTCGGTTTATGTATTTGATTCGTATGAACATTGAATTGATTGTGATGATGATTCACCAAGCTATGTCCGGCTAAACCTTTCGGTGATCATCTTAGGTGAAGGTTTCTTTTGAACTTTTGTGTGTTTATTTCTGAATTTCTAGAATGATAACTTGCGTTGCTTGAATATCATGGTGTTTGTTTAATTGTTTGTAGCTTGTTAATCAATATTGCAATTTCTGGTCTCAATCGTACGTTCTTGGTTCCGTTGGCAATCGAGATATCACGGGAAGGGTTAGGGTTGGTTATTGATTAATTGATCATCGGGAAACAACCTCGCATTTATAAATCTGAGTACTTTGTTCCCTTTTATCACTTCGATTATTCATGCACGAGTTATGTCTATGTAACTCTTTCTAGTTGGAATTGCACACAATTGTTTAAAGAAATTGAAACCTAAGGTGATCATTGTTCTCTCCTAATCTGTTTTAAAACCTACATTTGATTTGCCATTAGTTTAATTTAGTTTTCTAAAACAACAATCAAAAGTTTTGATTTTTAATTTCTGCAAATTAGGATAATTGTAGTATAATTGCAAGGCTATATAATTGACATATTTTCCACATACTCCCTGAGTTCGATACCCTATTACCGCTATCAATAGTTGTATTTGGGATTAAATTTTCGTGACCCACGACAATCACGTCATGACCCTCAATATGAACAACAACAATAACAGCCAACATTTTTGACGTTTTCAGACCAAAAATTCTCGATTTCTTACAAACCGTTTGGAATTAAGTTCTGAAAATTTGTAGGCTTGTAAATCAACTGTTTTTGCACAACATATTAAAATTTCAGCCAATTTTATCCGTAAAAACTCGTTTAATTTTGCGTTTTTCAGTCAAAAACGTGAAGAAAAAGAGTAGAGTTAGAAATTTGACAAATCTGAAGTGGTTTTGACTCTGAATCTGATGAAATCTCGTGCGATTTTATGTGTTTGATCCGTGCAATCGAGCTCCTGCTCTGATACCACTTGTAGGATTGGTTTTTGACTCCCGAACGATTGCGTATGACACGTGTGACGTGCGGAATCCGTACACGTGCGTGGACCGAACACGATAACCGTACTATAATCTGTAATTCGATAAAAGATCTGAAAACGTACAATCACGTGAATCACCTTTTGCACTTTCTCTCTCTAGCTCCAAGCTCTCCAAATCTCCAAATGTGCAAAAGTTCTAATTCTAACACCTAAGTGTTCTATTTATAGGCCAAGGGGTTTAATGAGAGTTCTCATTAATTACAGAATTGCCACCTTGCCTTTTCCTACATATTACAATATAAGAATTGGACTTGTTCAGTTTTCTGCTACGATCTGTATTGATGGAGGCGATAGACATAAATGCACTAACAGCATAGCATCCTATCAACCTGTCACATACGTTAAAATAAAGTCAATACATAAAATGTAAAGGTGAGTACACAAGTTTGCATAGCATATAGTATTTGAAAACGTTTATGCATAACCAACATGTATCACGTAACAGGCGAAGAAGTAACTATCAAAACTATGTTCACACTTAACCACGAGACTGCGTTGTAGAGTATGTGCGACACATGTTCAACGAACACGTGAAGTAAAGTGATGTGATCCCTAGCAACCCTTGTCCACAACTGTAACACCCATACTAATTTAACGTTAATATATATAATTAAAGTAAGCATTTTAAGAGAAAATGCCACTTATCAAAAACTTTTGCATCTTGAGTGTTTCAACGTGTTTACAACATTCTAAAACATAGTTCGAAATATTTACATATTCCATTTTGTCTTTTTACAAAACAAAACAAAACAAGATAATTGCGGAAGCTTCAAAAGTGTGTATTCGGTTCTTCAAAAATATGCTTGACCGCCATCCGTAAGATCCCCATTGCCACCTATGGCCAAAACCACTAAAAATATTAGTTTTGACATTTATATGTTACATATAAAGAAGTTCCGACATCAATTCATAAGAATTAAAATAAAATTTTAATTCTGATCCTGTTGCGTGTCGCGCCAGGATCTGCTCTCTTTGTCGCGTGTCGCGCCAGTTCAAGGTGTCTCCCCCGCGTGGCGCTGGGGATTACATTTTCCAGCAAATTCATTGCTGAATCCTACACTTGCTGCCAGTTCCGGAAATTGTCATTTTTATCTTAAAATGACCATAACTTTTGACTCGTAAGTCCGTTTTTGGTGATTCTTTTTCCTATGCGTCTGTAAATTCAATACCAACGTGCCTATTTCAATTTCCATACCGAGAATTTAGTTTACGGACCGAATGACTAAAAATCACTATGCATTTATTCGACCCATTCAAATTACACTCATTTTACTACACTTTTTAATAGTAAACATAGGCACTTTTTACCCAACTTCTGGGGCTTATTTTCACCGGCATTTTATTACCAATCTCATGGGTTCATGCTCGTAAGATTGTAACCACCTATGCTACCTATTAATATCTATAACAATACCATTTCACCATTATTCGACCCGTTTGGCTCATCTACGGAATCCTCCATTATGATGACTACCAAACGACTTCTAACCAATTCTTAACCTATTATTTCAATTAACGAACATTGTCATTCAATCAACGTTACCTTATTCTACAACGCAATTAAATATGCTCTAGTTATCAAATTACTCAATGTACGAATCAAGTTGCATACTTGTATAATTTATCAAAATTGGTTTCTAACCATAATTACCCATTCCCGGGCTTGTCAACCTTATGCATATCACATCATTCCATGATTTACGCCCTTATAATTCCAATTTAATTAGTGACGTTTAAGTCACTTCAAGCAATAACATTTCGACCGTTATTTAACCCGTTTGGTTGTCTAATGAAATTCACAATTTCATCAACATACCAAACTTCTTACCATAAATATTCTAACCCGTTTCTTTATCTAGTGAGCTACATCACTTTATTTACATTCCAAAATGACCAATTATTCATATTGTCAACCAACATAACTAACTAACCTTTTGACCCGCTTGATTTGTCGAGTGAACTTCGTCACTTCTATGACATACCAAACTCACATTTGACACTACAATCTCATCAACATTTTTTAACACTATTGTTTAAGTATATTGTAATGAAACCGAAGTTACGTACCTTTAAAGCACACCTTTCAAGCGTGTATCACCTCCGGCTTATGCGCTTGACGTTCTGGATTCTTCGCCTAAATAGTTCAATTCACGATAAGTTTAGAACTCTTTCACAAGCTTTAACGCATAATTATCTACAATGATCAAATCTGCGTTTTTACCCAACTTTTAACATTTTAACCCTCACTTAGGCGTTCCATCAAACACCTAGCGGGTCAGATTTTTATATAAACAAAACCAAGTTCATGACTTGTAATTATCATCTAAACGAACTTTAATTAGTCAATTCTACATATATCTTAACATCAATATTTCTGAATTTTATTCTTAAATTCAGATTTATGTTAGAACAAGATCATAATTTTAAAGCCTATCAAGCTTTCTTCAAGCTTATTAGTCACCTACATTGGTGGGTATAAACTCTATTATTATCATGCAATCTTTCAACAAGATTTCACTTAGGGTTCATCCCTAGACACCATATCTCTTCTAATTACATTCATGTAAGACACAATCAAGCTAAATTTCAAGTTTTCATATTTAACCTAGAACTTGAATTAACTCAAATCATCAAGATTTTACATACCTTATGATCCCCTCAACTAGGTGATCATGAATTCATGCTTGGAAATCGATTTGGACTTGATTTATGCCTTCAATTTATGGTTTTTGTGAGGATTAGGGTTGGGTGAGAACCCCTTGTCACCCCCTCCTGCTTCTTGGTCGACCAGACATCCCAAGTGGGTGTTTGGTGATATATTTTTTTTTTTGTTTCAAGTTCTACACAATAGCCCCTCACTTTCATTTAAGTTATAATTTAGGCTTTTCCTTTTCATTTGTGTGTTACTACAAAACTCCTAGCTAACTAGCTTACTTATCCTAGTTAGCTTATTCTTGTTTATTTCCCACTTTATAATTCTAGTATTAGCTTTATATATTTTCGGGATGTTACAACAACAGGTGCTGAGTCCAAACAATAGTACTATCGTTGCTAGAGGCGGTATAGTATATGTCACACCCCGAAATCCACGTGTCACCGGTGGGCCCGGTGGGGGAGTATCGTGACGTGGTTGGCAACATAATAGTCAAACAACACAATATTTAAATGCACAGCGGAAGCAAATGAAAGATATATTTCAACTGAATATAATATTGTAATATCATGTATCACAAACAGTCGAAAGTTTATCCACAGAAGGATCGAAAACAAATAGGAAACAGTAGTTCAACAGACGATAGGCATCTTAAGCTTGCGAGACTCTTTATTGATGCTAAGGAGAAAATTCCAGCCAATTACGCATAGTACCTGCATTTAATCTTTTTGGGAAAATACGTCAGTTTACACTGGTAAATACAATCAACTGACTCATTTTAAAAATGATTAAAATTGATTTGGATGCACATGGCATAAACATTTTATAACTTGGGATAATTATTTAATTATATAAACTTGTAAAAGAATTACATGTTCCTTATGCGTTCAGTAGCCCAGATAGTGTCGGGTTAAAGATCAATAGACACACCACATAATCTATTTATGCACTGACGAGTGTACGCCTACACTCTACGCTTAGGTCATGGCCATTTCGTAAAATGATGCCAAGGATATCCGGGACATGGTCATTAACCCCCCAAAGGCTTTAAGTAAACAAAACAATTTAAACGGGCCGATCAAATATCAATTAACCACCATACGATGGAAGATTTAATGCCCGACCAAGCGGTATTTTATATACCGTAACCCAAGCCCGTATAGGGAAAATAAGTTAAAAGTATTTACCTGAGCAAAGTAATAATCACAATAAGCAAATGCAAGTAGCTTTTACTGGTCCTCCTATTCTGGAACGAAGGTTTATAATAACCTATTAGAATCCTAACGGGTCTTTAATTTAGCCTAAGCTTAGACCGGTTAGTTTTAAAGATACGGTTCGAACGCGTGATTAAGCGAAGACCGGAATAGAATGTGATTTAGACCCGACAAGTTTGAAGACTTGTCTTATATGGGTAACCTAAACACATTCTGGATTTTGAGATAAAACCGATAAGGTTTGACCCGTTTCGGCTAATTTATGCAAACTAGTTACATAAACCGAACCGGACGCGTAAGAGGCGTAACGGGTAATCATGAGAGCTATATATAGGTTTCCTAAGTTAATACACCTCAAATATGTTGTGATATCAGTAGGATACCTTCCATTATGCCCAAAACGAATTTAAACACAAACTATGCCCCGTAGGGGTAGTTTGGTCATTTACAAAGTTATAAAAGAGTTTAAGTATTAATCTGAGTTACAGGTCTGATGTATACAACAAAAATACTTAATTTGATAAGTTATAACAGTAGGGTAAAGTATATATGTGAAATTTATCAATTATAACCAAACTATGCACCGTAGGGCATTTTGGTAATTTCACATAAGTCGAAAAGCTCAAAACTGAAGTCTGAGTTAAACAAATTTTGCTTACTGTTAAAGTATTATAATTTACCTAAAATATCAGCAGATATCAGCCCTTGTATGTTTAAAATAGTTTTAGTACATACTATGCATTAAAAACGCTTAATAAGGCGATTAGAAGCCGTTTCCGGGTTCTATATAGAAAGCTGATATTTTTATTATTCCATAAGGCTTAAAATAATTTATTTATCATTTAAAATCAGTAGCAAAAGGTTTGGAGTCAATTAGATATGTAAAACTCATGTTATAGCTCGTAAGGGCAAAACCGACAATTACCGGATTAAGCCTATGACTATAAGTTATGCTCAGCCTAAAATTAATTAAAAATCTTCAAAAATCCTAAAATAATATATTATATCAGTGGGTAAAGAGTTTGATATCAAAAAGTAGGTTTAAATAGGCTATATGCTAATTACGCTGTTTAATCGCTAAAGAAGCTTTCTAATTACGCTAATGAGCATAATTCTCAATCTACACCTCAAACTGATGTCAAATTTTGGGTTCAAGTTTATAATTCAGTAACTAAGGTTTCTACTCTTTTTACATTTGCAAAAATCACATTTTAAGGTGAAAAGGGCATAATGGTCAACATACGAGCAATTAACGGAATCATGCATATTAATTGGATAACTAATGTACCAAGGTGTATAATCACAGTGGGTTATACTAGCATGTAACCTAGTCCAATTAAAGCTCTAAGGCATTTCTAAAACATACCAAAACGGTTCAGAACTGAAGTCAAAGCAAAAGTCAAAGCTTTGCGACTTTCGGTTCCGAACAGGGTCTAAACAGAAAATTATCGGGTTGAACATGTTTAGACATGTTCTTACACTAATTACCAAGTTATATTAATGATCAAACAAGTTGTATGTGTTCTACATTGCTAATTATGCATAAATTATAAAATAAGCATTCTGTTGACTTTTTAATAACAAGTTTGACCCGACATTTGACCTAGTTAGAGTGGGAATCAGAGGGTGCCCCTTTTAAGGGTTTATTGCCCACATAATTACCAACTTATAACTACTTTCAATTCGACTAATCACTGGACCATTAGTGATTAATCGCTAAGTCAACCGTTAATTACGACGGTTTGACTTTTAAGCTAAAACTAAGCAAAAACTTAACTAAGAAAGGTTAAGCATACTTACTGAAATCCTATGCACGATTAGTGATCACTTGAGTCTGCTTTGGAGCTCCAGAAATGATCAGAAATGCTGAAGGAAGGTGTGAAGAATTGGTTGCAATCTTGGTCCTTTATATAGTGCTCACGAACTCATGGATTGTTGACACACAAGCCTAACAATGGCCATGGATCACTTCCAGATGTCCCCAAGTGTCTAGGGGTTGCTTAGGGGTCGTGCACGATGAGGAAAATCGGATTAAAGTCGGTTACAAGGGCTATGGTAGACAAGAAGCCAACAATTTCGGAGCAGAAGGCCCCTCGCGGCACGCGTAGACCCCCCCCCTAGGGTCCTCGCGTGGCGCGACGCCCCATCTGATCAAATCTGAATTTTCTGATTTTTATGCTTTGGTCCTTGGCTCTTGGAAACTTTGATTCAACTTTATTCCTTGCACTTTGAACCCTCCAATTTGACTTATAAGGGCTTCAAGACATTTACCCACTTTGTTTAGTCCTCGGTTAACTTTATTGTTACCCGAAAAGTCATAAACTTCATCGTAGACGCTTTTAACCCCTCGCATACGAATTTGATCATAACTTTCTCATACGATAACGAAACTTTATGAAATTTATATCGTGCATTCTAGTGAGCATAATTAACCGTTACAAAGCTTCAGGTTTGCTAAAAGGCCACTCAGAGGTATAACTTAAACATGTTGACACATTTAACCCATGTAGTTTGTAATCTCTCACTTTCTTTCATATTTAGCTTCGTATGATCCATGATTTATTCGTTTGAAGGTATGAGCATCATGTAGGGTTAATGTACAATATATTTATTCACTGTTGAGATTTAGAACTCGTATATTCACATACTTTCCATGATTGTCAACTTTAATCCTTCTATAACATTCTTTCACACGTTCAAACATATGACACGTGTCAACACATTATAGGACGTGAATTTTCGAGGTGTTACATCCTCACCCCCTTAAAAGAAATCTCGACCTCGAGATTTACTGAAATAAGTAAGGGTACTTTTCTTTCATTGTGGACTCAACCTCCCACGTGTATTTGGGACCTCTACGGGCATCCCATTTTACCTTTACAATAGGCACATGCTTCCTTCGAAGCTTCTTCACCTGCCGATCTTCAATCGACAATGGTTTTTCCACAAATTTCAAGCTCTCATCTATATGCACATCTGTATGTGGTATGACTAGCGATTCATCAGCTAGGCATTTCTTCAGATTGCAGACGTGGAATACGTTATGAATACCACTGAGCTCTTCAGGTAAATTTAACTTGTAAGCCACTGATCCAACACATTCGATAATCTCGAACGGTCCTATATACCTCGGGCTTAACTTACCTTTCTTACCGAATCGCATCACCCCCTTCCAGGGTGATACTTTAAGCAA
This sequence comes from Helianthus tuberosus, assembly GCA_030545235.1. Classification (NCBI taxonomy): domain Eukaryota; kingdom Viridiplantae; phylum Streptophyta; class Magnoliopsida; order Asterales; family Asteraceae; genus Helianthus; species Helianthus tuberosus. The sequence continues at coordinate 43,575 of JARYGA010018628.1, read as the reverse complement.
CACTTTGTCACCTACTTCGAATTTCATAGGTTTACGCTTTGGATCTGCACAACTCTTCTACCTATCTCGGGCAGCTTTGAGACGGTCATGAATCTGGACAATCTTGTCCGTCGTTTCAAAGACTATCTCTGGTCCTGATAAAATTCAAACGCGAGCCCAAAGATTGCTGGAAACTTTTCCAAAAATGTGACGTGTATCTAGTTTCTCTGTCAGAGATAATAGACACAGGTATGCCATGTAAAGCTACAATCTTATCCACGTACAACTGGGCTAACATGTCGGAGCTTTAAGTCTCCTTAATGGGCAGGAAATGTGCTGACTTAGTCAGTCTGTCTACGATTACCCATATGGTATCATTTCCTTTCCTTGTCTTAGGTAACTTGGTGATAAAATCCATAGTTACCATTTCCCACTTCCAAGTAGGAAGTTCAGGCTGTCGTAGAAAACCTGACGGCTTTTGATGTTCTGCTTTTACTTGTGCACACGTCAAGCATTTAACTACATAGGTAGCTACAGACTTCTTTAAGCCTATCCACCAATAGTTTGCCCTTAGATCCTGGTACATCTTATCAGCTCCAGGATTAACGGAATATTTGGAACTATGGGCTTCTTGGAGGATAACATCCCGAAGTCCTCCATTAACTGGAACCCATATTCGTCCATTCAATCTCAGAATTCCGTCCTTGTCTTGAGATAACTGTTCTTCAGTTACTCATAGCTTTTCGTTAGGATAGTTAGCTTCCAACACAGCTTCCTTCTGTGCAGCTAACAACCTTTCATTCAAACTGTTCTTTATTTCAATGCTCTTGGCATTGATTCGAATGGGTTTCACCCTTTCCTTTCGACTCAAGGCATCAGCGACTACATTCGCCTTGCCGGGATGGTATTTGATTTCACAATCATAATCATTTAAGGTCTCCATCCATCGGCGCTGCCTCATGTTTAAATCCTTCTGATTAAACAGGTTCTGGAGGCTCTTGTGATCAGAATAGATCACACACTTGATTCCATATAAATAATGCCTCCAGAGCTTTCGTGCAAATACAACGACACCCAACTCCAAGTCATGGGTGGTGTAATTCTTTTCATGCACCTTTAATTGTCTTGAAACATAGGCAATCACCTTGCCTTTTTGCATAAGCACACACCCCATGCCAGTGTGTGATGCATCGCAGTAAACTACGAATTCTTCGGTACCTTCAGGAAATGTCAGTATAGGAGCGTTGCTCAACTTTTTCTTTAGGGTATCAAAGGATTCTTGTTGTTTAGGTCCCCAGTCGAACTTAATCTTCTTCCTAGTTAAGGAAGTTAGGGGTGCAGCAATCCTTGAAAATTTTTCAATGAAACGCCTATAATATCCTGCTAAGCCTAGAAAGCTACGAATCTCTGTAGGCGTCTTTGGCTCTTGCCAGTTCATAACAGCTTCGACCTTAGCGGGATCCACTTGGATACCACGCTCACTAACCACATGTCCAAGGAATTGGACTTCTCGAAGCCAGAATTCACACTTAGAGAATTTGGCATAGAGCTTCTCATGATGTAGGAGTTTAAGAATACAACGAAGGTGTTTCTCATGGTCAGCCTGGTTCTTCGAGTAGATGAGGATGTCGTCAATAAAAACGATGATGAATTTATCTAAGTATGACTTGCAAACGTGACTCATGAGATCCATGAATGCGGCAGGTGCATTAGTGAGCCCAAAAGGCATCACTAGGAACTCGTAATGACCATAACGAGTCCTAAATGTAGTTTTTTGTACGTCTTCATCTCTAACCTTCAGTTGGTGGTAGCCTGACCTCAAGTCAATCTTCGAGAAATAACTTGCCCCTTGCAATTGATCGAACAAATCGTCGATCCTGGGCAAAGGATACCTATTCTTTATTGTGACCTTATTAAGCTCACGGTAATCGATGCACAGACGCATCGATCCATCCTTCTTTTTGACAAACAAGACTGGGGCTCCCCAAGGAGATGAACTAGGTTTAATGAAACCTTTAGCTAGTAATTCATCCAGTTGTGTCCTCAATTCCTTCATCTCTGTTGGCGCCAACCTCTAAGGTGTTCTAGCAACAGGTGCTGCTCCAGGGATGATGTCAATTCTGAATTCTACTTGCCTATCTGGTGGTAAGCCAGGTAGCTCTTCAGGAAACAATTCAGGGTATTCAGAAATGACGGGGATGTCTTCCATCTTAGGTTTCGGCTCATCGATAGTTACCTGTGCCATATAGATGACACAACCCTTCTTCAAACACTTAGAGGCCTTGAGCATAGTCACTTGCTCAGGCAGTCCATACCGGGTATCTCCCTGAATGGTAAGTGATTCACCAGACGGAGTCTTAATCACCACTTGCTTCTTATTACAGACAATTTGGGCCTGGTTGTGAGATAACCAGTCCATGCCTAAAACGATGTCGAAACCGGCCAACTTCAAAGGATGTAGGGACAAAGGAAAAGAGTGGTTCTTAATGGATATGAAGCATCCATCTAATATGGTTGAGGAGGTTTCTAAGGTGCCATCTGCTAACTCCACCTCATATTTCACTCTTAGGGTTTTAACAGGTAAATTCAGCAATTTGCAAAACTTATTATCTACAAATGATTTATCTGCGCCTGAATCAAAAAGTACTCTTGCATAGATATCATTTATGAGAAAGGTACCTGTGATCACGTTATCGTCTTGCACAGCCTCCTTCGCATCCATCCTAAAGACCCTAGCATTGGTCTTCTTGGCCTCTTCAGGCTTCTTGGCGTATTTAGGGCAGTTGGTTTTAATGTGCCCTTTCTCATTGCAACTGTAGCACGTTGCATCCTTCAGCTTTTTGCAATCCAAGGTCTTGTGCTCCTTGGACTTGCATATCCCGCAAGCAAAAGTTCTTGACTGAGTCTGCGAGTTCAATTCGAGCTTGCACTTCCCGAAGTGTTGTTTCTTGCAGACTTTGCATCTGGGCTTCTCACCAGACTGATGCCCATCTTTCTTTGACTCAGATCCCTTCTTGTTATCACCGTTTCCTCGATGCTTCTTGTTTAACCTCCGTGAATTATCATCTTCATGTTTTCTTTTCTCGGCATCCTTATTCCTCAGCGATCTTTGCCTGACCGCATCCAGAGTGAGGGACAAAGATATGTCAGCTACAGATCTGAAAGTAGCTGGCCGAGAAGCCTTCACGCTTGCCTTTATCTCGGGGGCTAAACCCCCAATGAAACGAGCTATTCGTTTAGGTTCCGGAGTCACCAAATACGGAACCAACCTCGACATTGTATTAAAGCTCGTGAGGTAAGCTTGGCAGTCAAGGTTCTGCATAACCAACGATAGAAAATCAGACTCTATCTTCTTAACCTCATGTTGAGGGCAGTAGTTTTCCCTGATGATGGTAACGAATTGTTCCCAAGACATGTTGTACAATGGGATATTCCCAGTGGCTTGAATCAGTGATCTCCACCAGGCTAAGGCCTCACCCTTGAAAGATTGAGACACAAACTTGACTACATCCCTCTCAGCGCATCCGCTGATATCCACTACTGTGTCCATCTCATCTAACCACGTCATGCAGTCAATGGATCCTTTTTCCCTAGTGAAATCCCTGGGTTTGCATGAAACAAAGTATTTATAGGAGCAACCCTTATTACGGGGTTCTTGATTTAGTACAATCTGTTGAGATGGAGCACTGTGGTGGTTCGAGGAGAGTCGATCATCATCTTTCTTTTGTTCTTCCTTCTTAGAATGTGGCTTCGAATGCGGTGTAGATAGGGTCCTACTTCGAGTCCCACTATATTCTTCGTCCTGCCGCTCTAAGGCCTTTGTAACTGCGTCGTCTACTAACGCTTTCAGTTCAGCACCCGTTATATTAATTCGGGCGTTGTCATTATTCTCCACTGGGTGACTATTAATTTCATCCGAGACAGCGATTTTAATTGAACTGTTACATAAAACAAGGACAATAGTTTACTTGGGAGTTTATTATGGAATTGTCTTTTATGGCAATTCTCTAACCATGGTAAACATAGACCATATTTGGTTAATTTATTAATCATATTTATTTAGGATTTTTATTACAATTTATCCTAATTATAAAAAAAAACAATAACAGTTTTATTAGTGGCACAATAGGCCTAGTCACAAGGACATTTTTAAATTATAAGCTATGATTTCAGAGAATCACGGCTTTTAGGTTTTGAATATAGTTCTTCACCTTTTTCGGACAGGGAGTCATAGCTACCACTGTCTTTTGGCTCATGTAGAAATGAGCAAGGCCCGTAGGCACTATATTACCAATGCATGGTCAAAATATGATCATCTCAATTGATGATTTAAACCCATGATTCAGAGATCATTAGTTGGGTTAGGAATCTCCTAAAGAATCCTTTTACAAAGATGACGTGTGTGATTTTAACGAATCACGTATGCCAGGAGTGTTAACATATTTTTAGATGTTAACAGGGATCCGAATCTTTTAAACAGGTCTTACCATCTTGGCCAGATCTTTATAATGATACTCAGGCTAGGTTTCACTCTTAAGATTCTTATTCAATATTTAATAGGCAGATTATTATTAAAAGGAATGATTTTGATTTATTTATTTCATATATAATTTATTTATGCATAAAATGGAAAAAAATGAAATTTATAAATTAAACATTCCATTAATTATTTATAGATTACACATCGCCCTAAACGGGACTTTTTAGATAAACAATTACCCACACAGGGGTCAAACAACATACTAGTCCACGCAGGGACTTAAACAAACATCATACCCTCGTAGGGGTTAACAGAAAGATAGGCCCACGCAGGGGTCCAAAACAAACAAACATACCCACACAGAGGTCAATACGGCAAGACAGGCCCACGCAGGGGCTCAACTAATACAAGGAAATTACAACAATAGTGGAAGGATTCAATAGTCCTTCTTGCTCTTCCCTTTTATTAGGCTTGTCAATCCTTGGAAGAAACTTTGTCGCTCCCTGCGGTCTCTGTGAAAGTCTCGCTCGACTTGGTCCAACCTTTGTAGAATTTCTTCACGCTCTGGTGGGGAGAACCTTGGCGGCTGCGATTGTTGCCGAATTATAGGTCTAGTAGGTATTTGGTACCCATGAGTTGGGTACCCTACTCCCCAAGGAGCTCCATACGGTCCTTCCGGGTCATGGGCGTTGTAATTGGCCGCTACCATGTATGGGTCGCTTCAGCGTAACCATAGTTGGTGTGAGCTGGCTGCTTAAACGGGTTGTACGCCATCGAACCCGTGTATGCTGGAATCGGGTTATCAAAACCCATCGGTGGTGGTTGCTGTGCAACTGGGTTCGAAGGTCCACCCATTTGTGGATCTTCTTGAAGTGGCGGATACTGACTGCCACTTGATTATCGAGGAAAGCTAAAATGAAAGTCCCCTCCTCGCGCAGACATACGTGCTCCTGTTCTCCTACGCCTCGGCGGTTGCGGAGGTGCTGGCTGAACTGGTAGCGGTGGAGGCGGTGGCGTGACTGCCACGAATCGTGAATCCCCAGAGGGATCCTGCTGGTGAGGCGACGAATGGTGCGAGGGTGTAAAATACCACTCAAACTGGTTAAAACCCACTGGTTCTTGTATGTTGTTTGCCGGGTTAAAACGGCCCCTAAAAGCAGGTGTAGGGTCACCAAAGGAATGGTACGATAGGGATCGCTGTAGAGGTATGTAAGAAGGTTGAGGGTTATCGGGCTCATTTTCCGAATGTGGCCCATAAGAGTTATGAACTGGAGGCGTTGAACTGTGTGAAACAGATCGTCTTGCAGGCTCAAAAAGGTTCCTCCTGTTCTCTCGTGGGTCAGCACTCGCAGTGGTGGAAGGAGCTCGCATGTGCGAAGGTCCGGCGTCGTCGTCATTGGGGGCGGTGACTGGCCCCTTGCCTCGTCCTCTTCGTAGAAAGAATCTTGGCGGCATATTTAATCTTGTCAATACAACATAAGATAACGACAAGAATATATAAAATAAAGGGCAAAACAAAACAAACCAAAGTGGAATTTGTCCTATGTTATTTGTCTAGACTCGAAAGTTTAGGAATGTGCAATTGCGTTATTGAGATTAAACACAAAAAGGCTAGTGTTTAATTCACTTAGTGTTGGCTCTGATACCAACCTCTCACACCCCAAAATCCACGTGTCACCGGTGGGCCCGGTGGGGGAGTATCGTGACGTGGTTGGCAACATAATAGTCAAACAACACAATATTTAAATGCACAGCGGAAGCAAATGAAAGATATATTTCAACTGAGTATAATATTGTAATATCATGTATCACAAACAGTCGAAGGTTTATCCACAGAAGGATCGAAAATAAATAGGACACAGTAGTTCAACAGACGATAGGCATCTTACGCTTGCGAGACTCTTTATTGATGCTAAGGAGAAAATTCCAGCCAATTACGCATAGTACATGCATTTAATCTTTTTGGGAAAATACGTCAGTTTACACTGGTAAATACAATCAACTGACTCATTTTAAAAATGATTAAAATTGATTTGGATGCACATGGCATAAACATTTTATAACTTGGGATAATTATTTAATTATATAAACTTGTAAAAGAATTACATGTTCCTTATGTGTTCAGTAGCCCGGATCGTGCCGGGTTAAAGATCAATAGACGCACCACATAATCTATTTATGCACTGACGAGTGTACGCCTACACTCTGCGCTTAGGTCGTGGCCATTTCGTAAAATGATGCCAAAGATATCTGGGACATGGTCATTAACCCCCCAAAGGCTTTAAGTAAACAAAAAAATTTAAACGGGCCGATCAAATATCAATTAACCACCATACGATGTAAGATTTAATGCCCGACCAAGCGGTATTTTATATACCGTAACCCAAGCCCGTATAGGGAAAATAAGTTAAAAGTATTTACCTGAGCAAAGTAATAATCACAATAAGCAAATGCAAGTAGCTTTTGCTGGTCCTCCTATTCTGGAACGAAGGTTTAGAATAACCTATTAGAATCCTAACGGGTCTTTAATTTAGCCTAAGCTTAGACCTGTTACTTTTAAAGATACGGTTCGAACGCGTGATTAAGCGAAGACCAGAATAGAATGTGATTTAGACCCGACAAGTTTGAAGACTTGTCTTATATGGGTAACCTAAACACATTCTGGATTTTGAGATAAAACCGATAAGGTTTGACCCGTTTCGGCTAATTTATGCAAACTAGTTACATAAACCGAACCGAACCGGACGCGTAAGAGGCGTAACGGGTAATCATGAGAGCTATATACAGGGTTCCTAAGTTAATATGCCTCAAATATGTTGTGATATCAGTAGGATACCTTCCATTATGCCCAAAACGAATTTAAACACAAACTATGCCCCGTAGGGGTAGTTTGGTCATTTACAAGGTTATAAAAGAGTTTAACTATTAACCTGAGTTACAGGTCTGATGTATACAGCAAAAATACTTAATTTGATAAGTTATAACAGTAGGGTAAAGTATATATGTGAAATTTATCAATTATAACCAAACTATGCACCGTAGGGCATTTTGGTAATTTCACATAAGCCGAAAAGCTCAAAACTGAAGTCTGAGTTAAACAACTTTTGCTTACTATTAAAGTATTATAATTTACCTAAAATATCAGCAGATATCAGCCCTTGTATGTTTAAAATAGTTTTAGTACATACTATGCGTTAAAAACACTTAATAAGGCGATTAGAAGCCGTTTCCGGGTTCTATATGGAAAGCTGATATTTTTATTATTCCAAAAGGCTTAGAATAATTTATTTATCATTTAAAATCAGTAGCAAAAGGTTTGGAGTCAATTTGATATGTAAAACTCATGTTATAGCCCGTAAGGGCAAAACCGACAATTACCGGATTAATCCTATGACTATAAGTTATGCTCAGCCTAAAATTAATTAAAAATCTTCAAAAATCCCAAAATAATATATTATATCAGTGGGTAAAGAGTTTGATATCAAAAAGTAGGTTTAAATCGGCTATATGCTAATTACGCCGTTTAATCGCTAAAGAAGCTTTCTAATTACGCTAACGAGCATAACTCTCAATCTACACCTCAAACTGATGTCAAATTTTGGGTGCAAGTTTATAATTCAGTAACTAAGGTTTCTACACTTTTACATTTGCAAAAATCACATTTTAAGGTGAAAAGGGCATAATGGTCAACATATGAGCAATTAACGGAATCATGCATATTAATTGGATAACTAATGTACCAAGATGTATAATCACAGAGGGTTATACTAGCATGTAACCTAGTCAAATTAAAGCTCTAAGGCATTTCTAAAACATACCAAAATGGGTCAGAACTGAAGTCAAAGCAAAAGTCAAAGCTTTGCGACTTTCGGTTCCGAACCGGGTCTAAACAGAAAATTGTCGGGTTGAACATGTTTAGACATGTTCTTACACTAATTACCAAGTTATATTAATGATCAAACAGGTTGTATGTGTTCTACATTGCTAATTATGCATAAATTAGAAAATAAGCATTCTGTTGACTTTTTAATAACAAGTTTGACCCGGCATTTGACCTAGTTAGAGTGGGAATCAGAGGGTGCCCCTTTTAAGGGTTTATTGCCCACATAATTACCAACTTATAACTACTTTCAATTCGACTAATCACTGGACCATTAGTGATTAATCGCTAAGTCAACCGTTAATTACGACGGTTTGACTTTTAAGCTAAAACTAAGCAAAAACTTAACTAAGAAAGGTTAAGCATACTTACTGAAGTCCTATGCACGATTAGTGATCACTTGAGTCTGCTTTGGAGCTCCAGAAATGATCAGAAATGCTGAAGGAAGGTGTGAAGAATTGGTTGCAATCTTGGTCCTTTATATAGTGCTCAAGAACTCATGGATTGTTGACACACAAGCCTAACAATGGCCATGGATCACTTCCAGATGTCCCCAAGTGTCTAGGGGTTGCTTAGGGGTCGTGCAAGATGAGGAAAATCGGATTAAAGTCGGTTACAAGGGCTATGGCAGACAAGAACCCAACAATTTCAGAGCAGAAGGCCCCTCGCGGCACGCGTAGACCCCCCCCCCCTAGGGTCCTCGCGTGGCGCGACGCCCCATCTGATCAAATATGAATTTTCTGATTTTTATGATTTGGTCCTTGGCTCTTGGAAACTTTGCTTCGACTTTATTCCTTGCACTTTGAACCCTCCAATTTGACTTATAAGGGCTTCAAGACATTTTCCCACTTTGTTTAGTCCTCGGTTAACTTTATTGTTACCCGAAAAGTCATAAACTTCATCGTAGACACTTTTAACCCCTCGCATACGAATTTGATCATAACTTTCTCATACGATAACGAAACTTTATGAAATTTATATCTTGCATTCTAGTGAGCATAATTTACCGTTACAAAGCTTCGGGTTTGCTAAAAGGTCACTCAGAGGTATAACTTAAACATGTTGACACATTTAACCCCTGTAGTTTGTAATCTCTCACTTTCTTTCATATTTAGCTTCGTATGATCCATGATTTATTCGTTTGAAGGTATGAGCATCATGTAGGGTTAATGTACAATATATTTATTCACTGTTGACATTTTGAACTCGTATATTCACATACTTTCCATGATTGTCAACTTTAATCCTTCTATAACATTCTTTCACACGTTCAAACATATGACACGTGTCAACACATTATAGGACGTGAATTTTCGAGGTGTTACAGTATAACGCTGTATAAGCATAGTTACAAACATTCATAGATCACGTATAACATGCGGGAGCGGTTAGCGTCAAACGTGTTGCGTTGTGTATTGTTGTGTTTTGATAGTGAAGTATGTAACACCCAAAGTGCGTTAAAAGAAAATGGGATATACTCACAGTGCGTGTTTAGCTTGTAAACACAGACTTGGATTGAAGGGAGCGCGTGGAGTTAACCGGAGCATAGGACAGTAGCGTAAGCGTTGAACAGTGCGTAGACAGAATGTCGAAGAATTAAGTGTTCGAATGATGATCCGGTCGAATGAGTGTAACTCATCCGAGTGGATGACCATTCGAACGAATGGCCATTCGAATGAGATGTGTGTGTTTGTAAATCGCTTGAAAATTCGAAGTTTCGTTAAATCGTTTAAATAATCTAAAGTATAGGTGCTAAGTGTAGGATCGTTTTCGGACCCGAATGAGTCGATCAGAAGAGTTTTTCACAATACGAAAGGCGGAAACAGACGTATTGAGTTCAATTCAGCAAGATATACTCATTAACTGTCGATATTATTGATTTGATAACAATTTACAGCGAGTCGACACTTCGGCAGCAGTTCGTTACTGAAACCGGAATCCACACAAATGAATAGGCACACAAGGTATTTATAGGCATGTTAATTCCATTTGAACATGTCTCAAACGGAATCACATTTCAAGTGAGATTACCTTCAAACGAAATTTGCTTGTTAATTTCGTTTGAAATGACACAATGTCATTTCAAGCGGAATTACCCATAAACACACTTTCTCGTTTTTTGTGCCCTGGTCTATCTAGAAACATACAAGACTCGATACAAGACGAAGTCGACAGACGCATGCACCAACAGACTCCTGTAACACCTCGAAAATTCACGTCCTATAATGTGTTGACACGTGTCATAAAGTTTGAACGTGTGAAAGAATGTTATAAAAGGACTAAAGTTGACAAACATGGAAAGTATGTGATTATACGGGTTCTAAATGTCGACAGTGAATAAATATACTTCATAATAACCCTACATGATGTTTATAACATCAAACGAATAAATCATGGATCATACGAAGCTAAAAGTGAGAGATTACAAACTATAGGGGTTAAATATGTCAACATGTTTAAAGATATATCTTTGAGTGACCTTTTGACTAACCCAAAGCTTTGTAACTGTTAATTATGCTCACAAGAATGAGCGATATAAATTTCATAAAGTTTCGTTATCGTATGAGAAAGTTATGATCAAATCCGTGTGCGAGGGGTTAGAGTGCAAACGTCGAAAGTTAAGACTTTTCGGGTTAACCGGAAGTGTCAGGGGACTTGGAAAAGTGGGTATAAGTCCCAAAGCCCTTGTGGGTAAATATAAGGGGGTCAAAATGCAAGAAATAACCTTGGTTGCCCTTTCGTGAAGCCAAAGGACAAGTTACAAAATAACAAAAAATGGAAAAATCAGAAATTCAGGCCCAGGCGGCCCGCGTGGGAGTCTGTTAAACTTGAGGCGGGCCGCTTGGGAGCATCAGATGCAGAAAAACCTGCTACAGCCTGTTTTTCACGATTCTGACCGATCTTGTGGGTATTTTTCACTCATGGGCGACCCCTAAAATGTTCCTAGACCCCAGGGACACTTGTGGGACAATTGTGGTCAATTGTAGACTTAGTTGTCAACAATTTGTGGTGTTTACAAACACTATATAAGGCCATGAGTTGCAACAATTGATCATACCATTCATTCTGCAATTGAGGAGCCTTCTGGAGCTTCAAAGCAGACCCAAGTCCTTCCTAATCAAGCTTAGGACTTCAGTAAGTGTTCTAATCCTTTCTTAATTAAGTTTTAGCTTAGTTTTAGCTTAAAAGTCAAACCGTCGTAATTAACGGTTGACTTTAAGATTAATCACTAATGGTCCAGTGATTAGTCGAAGTGAAAGTAGTTATAAGTTGGTATTTATATGGGTAATAAAACCTTAAAAGGGTTCCCCCTGATTATCACTCTAACTAGGTCAAAAGTCAGGTCAAACTTGTACTTAAAAAGTCAACAGGAAGCTTAAAATGCCATTTGTGCATAATTAACATTATAGATCATATATAACCTGTTGGATCATTGTTATAACTTGGTAATAAGTGTAAGAACATGTCTAAACATGTTCTACCCGACAATTTCCTGTAAATACCCGGTTCGGAACCGAAAGTCACATAGTTTGACTTTCACTTTGACTTTGAGTTCTGACCCGTTTAGGCATGTTTTAGAAGTGACTCAGAGCTTTAATTGGACTAGGTTACATGTTAGTACAACCCTCTGTGATTGTACACCTTGGTTCATTAGTTATCCAATTAATATGCATATTTCCGTTAATTGCTCATATGTTGACCTTTATGCCCTTATTACTTTAAAACGTGATTTTTGGAAATGTAAAAGAGTAGAAACTTTAATTACTGATATATATACTTGTATACAAAGTTTGACATCAGTTTGAATTGTAGATTAAGAGTTATGCTCTTTATCGCAAAATGAATGCTTTATGTTAATAAAACGGCGTAATTAGCGTATAGCCTAGTTAAGCCTACTTTTTGGTATCAAACTTAATAACCACTGATGAAATATATTATTTTGGGATTTTTAAAGATTTTTAATTAATTTTAGGCTGAGCATAACTAGTAGTCGTAGGCTTAATCCGGCAATTGTCGGTTTTGCCCTTACGGGCCATAAAATGAGTTTTACATATCTAAACGACTCCAAACCTTTTGCTACTGATCACATATGATAAATAAAGTATTTTAATCCTTCTTGAAATATAAAAATATCAGATTTAAGTATCGAACCCGGAAATGACCTTTAATCGCCTTATTAAGCGTTTTTAGCGCAAAGTATGTATTAAAAATTATATTGGACATACCCGGGTTAATACCTACTGATATATGAGGAAAATTATAATATTTTAACAGTAAGCAAAGGTTGATAAACTCAGACTTCAGTTTTGAGCTTCTCGGCTTATGTGAAATTACCAAAATGCCCCTACGGTGCATAGTTTGGTTATAATTGGTAAATTCACATATATACTTTATCCTACTGTTATAACTTATCAAAATAAGTATTTGTGCTGATTGTATCAGACCTGTAACTCAGGTAAATACTTAAACTCTTTTATAACCTTTTAAATGACCAAACTACCCCTACGGGGCCTAGTTTGTGTTTAAATACATTTCGGGCATAATGAAAGACATCTTACTGATGTCACAACATATTTGAGGCATAAATTAACTTAGAAAACCTGTATATAGCTCTCATGAATACCCGTCATGCTTATTACGCGTACGGTTCGGTTTATGTAGCAAGTTTACATAAATTAGCCGAAATGGGTCAAACCTTATCGGTTTTATCTCAAAATTCAGAGTGTGTATGAAATACCCATAATATACAAGTCTTCGAACTTGTCGGGTCTAAATCACATTCTATCCGATCTTCGCTTAATCATGCGTTTGAACCGTATCTTTCAGTAAGACTAACCGGTCTAAGCTTAGGCTTAATTAAAGACCCGTTAGCATCCTAATTGGTTATTTATACCATCATTCCAGACTAGAGCCTTCCGGTAAATGGTACCTACGCTTTCTTAAGTGAATACGGCTGAGTTATTAGATTCTTGCTATTTAAGACAGGAGCTAGCTCAGGTAAATACTCTTAACTTATTTTCCCTATACGGGCTTGGGATACGACACTATAAAAGTACCGCTTGGTCGGGTGTGTAGTTATTTAAATCGTATTGTGATTGATGTACTTACAACCCGTTTAATATGTATTATTTGGTGTATGGCCTTTGGGGGTTAATGACCATGTCCCGGATATCCTTGGCATCATTTTACGAAATGGCCACGACCTAAGCACGAGGTGTAGGCATACACCTGACAACTGCATTATGTAAAAACTGGTAATCCACTCCGAGGTATCATCCTTGTGGGCATTATACCGGAACTGGTAATCCACTTAGAGGATGATAGCCTGTGGGCATTATACCTGTGGCGTGTCAGTTAATCTGGTCCGGCCCTACAAATCGGCCCTAACGGACGACAAATAAGTAAAACTGTATACAAGATTATATAGAAATAATTTTCCCGAGTATAAAAGGTTAATTTTGCCTCTGTGCATTTTAATCAAATTATAAAAGATATTTTTGTGCCACGTGCATCCAAATCAATTTTCTTAAACTCTTTTCAAATGAGTCAGTTGAGTGTATTTACCAGTGAAAACTGACGTATTTTCCAAAAAGGGTAAGTGACAGGTACTGAACGAAATTGGCTGGAAGCTCAGGGCGCTAATAAGGAATCTTGCAAGTTCTAGGCGTCTAAAGTTTGTTGAACAAATGATATGTTTAAAGATCCGCCTGTGGATCCTTTACTTTCCGTTGTAATACTGGATATTACTTTATATTCGGAATGTAATAATATTTATCTTTTGCTTCCGCTGTGCATTTATATAATTGTGTTGTTTGACTATTATGTTGCCAACCACGTCACGATACTCCCCACCGGTGACACGTGGAAAGTCGGGGTGTGACAGGTTGGTATCAGAGCCAACACTGAGTGAATTAAACGCTAGCCTTTTGTGTTTAATCTCAGTTACACAGTTGCACATTCTTGAGTCTAGACAAGAACATAGGACAAATTCTAATTCGTTTTATTTGTCCTTATTTGGTTCCTTTGTCATTTTCTGATTAGCTCTTTCATGGGCAAGTCATTTTTGTAGAAGTCCCGTTTAGGGCAACCATATACTTGTTTAAATTTTAAAGGAATGATTATGTTTAAATTATCATTCCTATATTATAAGATCTACCATTATAATAAAATGGCAAAATCTAAAAAGAACAAGACCAAGTCACGTGTCATTTTAAGACCGGGCCAAGATGGTAGTTCCATAATTAAATTCAGATCCATATTTAACACCTCAATTTAGGATTGTCCTGCGATAAATATTAATAAGAATCTTAAGAGTGAAACCTAGCCTTCGGGTCATTTTAAGGCCGGGCCATGATGGTAAGACCTGTTTAAAAGATTTGAATCCCTGTTAACATCTGTAAATATGTTAACACTCCTGGCAGGCGTGATTCGTTAAAATCACACACGTCATTTTTATATATGGATTCTTTAAAAAGATCCCTAACCCAACTTAATGATCTCTGAATCATGGGTTTAGATCATCAATTAAGATGATCATACTTTGACCATATATTGGTAAAATAATGCCTACGGGCTATAATGTATTGTCCATTTGAGACATTGACATTTGATCTTTATGATTCCTTGTCTATGGTGGTGAGCTATGCTCAAGCCTATTAGTCTGTATGATCAATGTGATCCTGACTACTATCATCAAATAAAGATGATCATATAATAAACAACCCTTAGAAGGGAAATGCCTACGGGCTATAGTTAATGTCCTCTAAGACTAAAGACAGTGGTAGTCTACAACTCCCTGTCAAGAAAAAGTAATGAACTTTGATTCAAACCTTAATGCCTCGATTCTCTGAAATCATGGCTTATAAATTAAACTTGTCTACGCGACTAGGCCATTTGTGCTATTATTAAAACCGTAATGCCTTGATTCTCTGAAATTATGGCTTATAAATTTAAAACTGTCCATATAACTAGGCCTTTGGTGCCACGAATAAGACTGTTACGGTTTTATAATTAGGATAAATTATTATAGAAATCCTAAATAAATTTGATTAATAAATTAACCAAATATGGTCTCTGTTCACCATGGTTAATGAATTACCCAAAGGGGCAATTCCATAATAAACTCCCAAATAAACTATTGTCCTTGTTTTCTGCAACAATTCAATTGTAATGGCTAACTCAGACGAGGGTAATAGTCATCCAGCGGAGGTTAATAATAACGCCCGAATTAATCTAACTGGTGCGGAATTAAAAGCGATCATAGACGGCGCAGTTACACAGGCTTTGGAAAGGCAGTATGATGAGTATAGTGGGACTTGTAGTAGGACCCTATCTACACAGCCTTCAAAGCCACCGTCCAATAACGACGACCCGAAGAAAAATGATGACCGACACTCCTCAAACCACAGTGCTCCATCTCAGCAGGTCATACTGAATAAAGGACCCCTTGCTAAGGGTTGCTCCTATAAATATTTCGTTTCCTGCAAACCCCGGGATTTCACCGGGGAGAAAGGAGCCATCGATTGTATGACATGGCTGGATGAGATGGATACGGTTGTTGATATCAGCGGATGCGCTGAGCGAGACGTGGTCAAGTTTGTGTCGCAGTCTTTCAAGGGTGAAGCTTTAGCATGGTGGAGATCTCTGATTCAAGCCACTGGGAAAATCCCACTGTACAATATGTCGTGGGATCAATTTGTTGCCCTTATCAGGGAAAATTTGTGCCCTCAGCATGAGGTGGAGAAGATAGAGTCCGATTTTCTATCCTTGGTGATGACAAACCTCGACTGTCAAGCTTACCTAACGAGCTTCAACACTATGTCTCGGTTGGTTCCATACCTGGTAACCCCGGAACCAAAACGGATAGCTCGTTTTATCGGTGGTTTAGCCCCCGAGATCAAGGCAAGCGTAAAAGCTTCTCGGCCAGCGACTTTTAGATCAGTAGCTGACATTTCCTTATCCTTTACTTTAGATGCGGTCAGATTGAGATCGCTAAAGAAATCTGAAGCAAGTAAGAGGAATCGTGAGGATGATAACTCACGAGGGTCAGAGAAGAAGCACAAGGGAAACACTGATTCTAAGAAGTCTGGGTTTGGAAGGAACAGTCAGCGAACAAAGGAGAAGCCAAAGTGCACGACCTGTCAAAGACGCCACTTTGGAAAGTGCAGATCTGAATCCAATTCTAGGTCTGAATCACCTGCATGTGGGTTATGCAAGTCTAAGGAGCACAAGACTGTTGATTGCAAGAAGATTAAAGATGCCACATGCTACAATTGCAATTAGAAGGGGCACATAAAGACCAACTGCCCTAAGTACGCGAAGAAGCCTGAAGAGGCCAAGAAAGCAAACGCATGAGTCTTCCATACGAACGCCAAGGAGATGATCCAGAATGTTAACTATATAGCAGATACCTTTTCATATCAAACAGTTTATGCGTGAATTTTATTTGGTATTGGCACATATGATCCTATAATGAATGATAAATGTTGAGAACTGTTGTCTCCGCCTGATTAAGACTCCGGTCATTTAATGCGAGGTAGAAATTGACCGATGATACTTTAGAAAATGCTCCAACAAATTCTATATTGATATTTAATATCTATTAAAATCACTCTTTTCTGATACCCTTATGGCAAACTTTCAAACTATCCAAATTCATCAGTATATTAAAGACAGATGTGACATTTTGATCCCATGTCAAAGAGATGATGGACTAGGTCCAACCCTTAAATGCCATTGATGGTCTTTTGTGACCTAGGCTAAGTGATATTGATATATTTTTAAAATAACGTTCATTAAGAATGTTAATGCCTTATTGGCCGGAATAGTTTGATGACACCATGGTTAGTATAAAGCCATGAGGATGATGAATAGCAGTTGTCGGATCGCAACCAAGAAGTTGAATCGTTTAGTAATAAGGACCATTTTTTTGTTCCGATAAGAAATCGGTAAGTCGCAAAAAAAATGGTGGAACCGGCCGTCCCTGGAATCGAACCTGGGTCTAGGCCACACCCTTTCGCGCGCCTAACCAACCGAGCTAGGTGCCTAGTTTGTGAAAAATTCCATTCTGATTAAATATAAGCACATATAGTTGATATCTCTTTAATCTCTGTCGATTTCGAATACCAAATGGTATGATAACAACATCATGTGAGGATTGGTGTATCTTAATAAATTCCATAGATTGCTTCCATGCCTGATCAGTATGGAGGTTTAATACATGGAACCACAAAGATATCCCAATGGTCATATGGTACTAAAGTCAACTAATGGTATTCAAAGAAGATACCCATAATGGAATTGTCCAAATAAATATTCACTAGTAAAGAAATATGTGAACTCGTAACATAAATGTGTCACTTATTAGACACAAGCGTTGATGAGTGAAAATGGAGCCTGAGATATGGAAATCTCTGTAACCTCCTTGTACCTTGATTATCTCCTCCTAAGATTACCCTGTTTACCCCTGGGAGACAGGTAGAGTTAAGTTTAATATCCCATTTAGGGCTGTATTATTATGAAATCTCCAAGACAACTGGTACCATTATTGGCAGAATCGAAAACCCTGGTTAAGTAAGTTTTAAGACATAGATTCATAAAGCCAAACTCAATATCCTAAGAATTCGGTATAGTAAATTATGAAAGACGGTTCATTTTGCTAAGGCATTGTTTACCGCAACTCTAATTAGGCAACGATTGAGAATCGCCATCAACTACCCAGGATCGTCGATTTGCTCGACTAACTGTAAAGATTAGCTATTTCTTAAGATTAATTTTGAGCAATGGTTGGAATAACCATCTCACCTTAAGATAAGCTTTTCTATAATAACTGTTATATAAGTATCAAGGCTACCCCTTTTGGAGACCTCGTATAGATGGAATGTTCAACATCTATTGTTGGATAGAGAATTTGTAAGTCCAATTAACAGGATCTGAAAGTTGCCTAGGAAACAACAAATAAGATCATATAAATCCATACTCGATTGTAAGTTGCCAGTATACGGCAGGAAATCGAGAATTTATGAAAATAGCAAACCTCCTAAATTCTTGTTAAGAAATAAGGTTCAACAATAGATATCACCCTGGAAGGATGTACTAAATTTGTTAAATTATCGGGCTAGTTAAACTACGAGTATATAGAATCATTCGAAGGAAATCGAATGTATCAAGATCAAATAGCTTACGAGCTAAGACCTAATCAAGGGGCTTGATGGAACGCGAAATGTGACCTACACTAATGATTTAGCGACGTGTCACCAATAAGTCGAAAAGCGCTATCACATAATGATATGCAGGACTATGATAGTAAGAGAAACCCGTTTTGATTGAGGATCGACGGGATTAGAAGCTCCAAAAAGATACATGTGCCTATTATAAAGGTCAAATGGGATGCCCGAAGAGGTCCCGAATTCAAGTGGGAAGTTGAATCCATGATGAAAGAAAAGTACCCTTACTTATTTCAGTAAATCTCGGGTCGAGATTTATTTTAAGGGGGTGAGGATGTAACACCTCGAAAATTCACGTCCTATAATGTGTTGACACGTGTCATAAAGTTTGAACGTGTGAAAGAATGTTATAAAAGGACTAAAGTTGACAAACATGGAAAGTATGTGATTATACGGGTTCTAAATGTCGACAGTGAATAAATATACTTCATAATAACCCTACATGATGTTTATAACATCAAACGAATAAATCATGGATCATACGAAGCTAAAAGTGGGAGATTACAAACTACAGGGGTTAAATATGTCAACATGTTTAAAGATATACCTCTGAGTGACCTTTTGACAAACCCGAAGCTTTGTAACTGTTAATTATGCTCACTAGAATGCGCGATATAAATTTCATAAAGTTTCGTTATCGTATGAGAAAGTTATGATCAAATCCGTGTGCGAGGGGTTAGAGTGCAAACGTCGAAAGTTAAGACTTTTCGGGTTAACCGGAAGTGTCCGGGGATTGGCAAAGTAGGTATAAGTCCCAAAGCCCTTGTGGGTAAATATAAGGGGGTCAAAATGCAAGAAATAACCTTGGTTGCCCTTTCGTGAAGCCAAAGGACAAGTTACAAAATAATAAAAAATGGAAAAATCAGAAATTCATGCCCAGGCGGCCCGCGTGGGAGTCTGTTAAACATGAGGCGGGCCGCGTGGGAGCATCAGATGCAGAAAAACCTGCTACAGCCTGTTTTACACGATTCTGACCGATCTTGTTGGTATTTTTCACTCATGGGCGACCCCTAAAATGTTCCTAGACCCCAGGGACACTTGTGGGACAATTGTGGTCAATTGTAGACTTAGTTGTCAACAATTTGTGGTGTTTACAAACACTATATAAGGCCATGAGTTGCAACAATTGATCATACCATTCATTCTGCAATTGAGGAGCCTTCTGGAGCTTCAAAGCAGACCCAAGTCCTTCCTAATCAAGCTTAGGACTTCAGTAAGTGTTCTAATCCTTTCTTAATTAAGTTTTAGCTTAGTTTTAGCTTAAAAGTTAAACCGTCGTAATTAACGGTTGACTTTAAGATTAATCACTAATGGTCCAGTGATTAGTAGAAGTGAAAGTAGTTATAAGTTGGTATTTATATGGGTAATAAAACCTTAAAAGGGTTCCCCCTGATTATCACTCTAACTAGGTCAAAAGTCGGGTCAAACTTGTACTTAAAAAGTCAACAGGAAGCTTAAAATGCCATTTGTGCATAATTTACATTATAGATCATATATAACCTGTTGGATCATTATTATAACTTGGTAATAAGTGTAAGAACATGTCTAAACATGTTCAACCCGACAATTTCCTGTAAATACTCGGTTAGGAACCGAAAGTCACATACTTTGACTTTCACTTTGACTTTCAGTTCTGACCCGTTTAGGCATGTTTTAGAAATGACTCAGAGCTTTAATTGGACTAGGTTACATGTTAGTACAACCCTCTGTGATTGTACACCTTGGTTCATTAGTTATCCAATTAATATGCATATTTCCGTTAATTGCTCATATGTTGACCTTTATGCCCTTATTACCTTAAAACGTGATTTTTGGAAATGTAAAAGAGTAGAAACTTTAATTACTGATATATATACTTGTATACAAAGTTTGACATCAGTTTGAATTGTAGATTAAGAGTTATGCTCATTATCGCAAAATGAATGCTTTATGTTAATAAAACGGCGTAATTAGCGTATAGCCTAGTTAAGCCTACTTTTTGGTATCAAACTTAATAACAACTGATGTAATATATTATTTTGGGATTTTTAAAGATTTTTAATTAATTTTAGGCTGAGCATAACTAGTAGTCGTAGGCTTAATCCGGTAATTGTCGGTTTTGCCCTTACGGGCCATAAAATGAGTTTTACATATCCAAACGACTCCAAACCTTTTGCTACTAATCACATATGATAAATAAAGTATTTTAAGCCTTCTGGAAATATAAAAATAGCAGATTTAAGTATCGAACCCGGAAATGGCCTTTAATCGCCTTATTAAGCGTTTTTAGCGCAAAGTATGTATTAAAAATTATATTGGACATACCCGGGTTGATACCTACTGATATATGAGGCAAATTAAAATATTTTAATAGTAAGCAAAGGTTGATAAACTCAGACTTCAGTTTTGAGCTTCTCGGCATATGTGAAATTACCAAAATGCCCCTACGGTGCATAGTTTGGTTATAATTGGTAAATTCACATATATACTTTATCCTACTGTTATAACTTATCAAAATAAGTATTTTTGCTGATTGTATCAGACCTGTAACTCAGGTAAATACTTAAACTCTTTTATAACCTTTTAAATGACCAAACTACCCCTACGGGGCCTAGTTTGTGTTTAAATACGTATCGGGCATAATGAAAGACATCTTACTGATGTCACAACATATTTGAGGCATAAATTAACTTAGGAAACCTGTATATAGCTCTCATGAATACCCGTCACGCTTATTACGCGTACGGTTCGGTTTATGTAGCAAGTTTACATAAATTAGCCGAAACGGGTCAAACCTTATCGGTTTTATCTCAAAATTTAGAGTGTGTATGAAATACCTATATTATACAAGTCTTCGAACTTGTCGGGTCTAAATCACATTCTATCCGGTCTTCGCTTAATCATGCGTTTGAACCGTATCTTTCAGTAAGACTAACCGGTCTAAGCTTAGGCTTAATTAAAGACCCGTTAGCATCCTAATTGGTTATTTATACCATCATTCCAGACTAGAGCCTTCCGGTAAATGGTACCTACGCTTACTTAAGTGAATACGGCTGAGTTATTAGATTCTTGCTATTTAAGACAGAAGCTAGCTCAGGTAAATACTCTTAACTTATTTTCCCTATACGGGTTTGGGATACGGCACTATAAAAGTACCGCTTGGTCGGGTGTGTAGTTATTTAAATCGTATTGTGATTGATGTACTTACAACCCGTTTAATATGTATTATTTGGTGTATGGCCTTTGGGGGTTAATGACCATGTCCCGGATATCCTTGGCATCATTTTACGAAATGGCCACGACCTAAGCACGGGGTGTAGGCATACACCTGACAGCTGCATTATGTAAAAACTAGTAATCCACTCTGAGGTATCATCCTTGTGGGCATTATACCGGAACTGGTAATCCACTTAGAGGATGATAGCCTGTGGGCATTATACATGTGGCGTGTCAGTTAATCTGGTCCGGCCCTACAAACCGGCCCTAACGGACGACAAATAAGTAAAACTATATACAAGATTATATACAAATAATTTTCCCGAGTATAAAAGGTTAATTTTGCCTCTGTTCATTTTAATCAAATTATAAAACATATTTTTGTGCCACGTGCATCCAAATCAATTTTCTTAAACTCTTTTCAAATGAGTCAGTTGTGTGTATTTACCAGTGAAAACTGACGTATTTTCCAAAAAGGGTAAGTGATAGGTACTGAACGAAATTGGCTGGAAGCTCAGGGCGCTAATAAGGAATCTTGCAAGTTCTAGGCGTCTAAAGTTTGTTGAACAAATGATATGTTTAAAGATCCGCCTGTGGATCCTTTACTTTCCGTTGTAATACTGGATATTACTTTATATTCGGAATGTAATAATATTTATCTTTTGCTTCCGCTGTGCATTTATATAATTGTGTTGTTTGACTATTATGTTGCCAACCACGTCACGATACTCCCCACCGGGCCCACCGGTGACACGTGGAAAGTCGGGGTGTGACAACTCCCCCTCGAATGTTGACGAGTCTTCAGTGTCGAGTCTTCGCATCTTCAGTCTTTATCAGTGTTTGGGCTTCTCTTCAAAGTATCTTACAATTTAAAGCATCCTCAATCTTTGTCTTCTCTTTATCAACTTATCTCCCTCTTGAATTATGCTAGGATCATAATATGACTTTCACAGGTTCACAGGATCGAAATCTTGCTCTCTTATTTTAGGATCAGAAACCTGGCTTTCAATTTTGTATCCCAAAATATGTAGCTGGCTTTTACAATCTCTTGATCAGATCTCTTGATTCCTTAAGTTCATCAGCATCAGCAGTTCCAGAATCGTAACCTGGTCTACCTGCACAAACTCTACCTCACAATAAATTTCACAAATTTACACTCTGCTAATCCACTTGTAAACACAAATACAACATCATTTGCAAGAATAGAATGATTGAACATTTAAAACATTTCCGATGACCACTTGTGGATAAGATATTCACAAAAATGATTTTACAAAATTAATCTCTGATGAACCACTTGCAAAAATTTCTTCAAACACACTCTCCTAAACCTGTTCATCATGTTTAGCACTCGGAATTTTGAAAATCAGCTCTCCAACATCAGTTATCGAAAATCTTTTTGGATTTTTCAAAATTTTATGCTAAAACACACAGAAAATCTTTTTGGAATTTTGGGTATAAAATGAAATGCAATAAAAAAATATTTACAAACAATATTTTTGTGAGTTTGTGTAAGATGATCATATCAGTATTATGAGACAAATCACCAACACCGTTAAGCTTTAAACATTTTAAGTTCTAAACGATTCACTTAGATTGTTAGTATACTGATCCACTTAAATTTTCACACAAAGTTCAACTGTTTCGAGATACGAGATTAATGTCTTAAGCACTTAAACTTATTCGCGTGTCCCACCACTTGAATATACTCCCGTATCCAGATCCCAATATTCAGTCTTACAGGTGAGTATACCACAGATGATATCTGTAAGGGTTTAAATGCGAAAAACCGTGAGAGCTCAGGTCAGAACTTCCGTTCAGCAGAGAGATGATGGCTTCGACTTTTGGTGGGTCCCCTTTAGAGGATCTTTTTTACAACAGCACATGATTAGCATTTTTCAATGTTTCATCATGTTTTATGCTGAGGGCAGGCTATATTTCAAGCAAGCGTAAAGTATTCTCCGGGGACTAGGCCATTGCTTCCGCAAAATCAGAAGTCCCGGGATAATACCCCAGATATCACTGAGCATAAAGACCTAGTATCTCAGAAAGAGGGACCTTTCAAACAAGATTTCGGGGGTTACCCATATATCCGAGAGATGTTCCCCACGATATAAGTAAATTTGAAATTTAGGTTTATATCTCGTCACAATCTACTAAATGTGCAAAAACCTACTGACACATCATCAGTGAGACCGTTTATCACTTTTTAACTTTCCAATTCTTTAGCATGCTGTGATTGTCCCCTGATGTACTATCATTTCCTCTTTTTCACAACAAAACTCAATTTTGATTTTATCATGTTTTTGACTTTTTCAAATTTTCAAATGTTTTTGGATTTTCTGGAAATTTCTTACTCCCCCTAAACTCCAAAATCATTTAAAGAAAATTTGAACACAAACTGTACAAGTAAAGCGACAACTGATATCGAATTGCCTCAATTCGCCATCCACTTGGCATAAACAATCAGAACTCTCCCTCACAACAAACTATTTTCCCATTATGATTTCAAAACACTTAAGTTAGTTTTAATCAAATGGTTTTTCCGGAAAATTAGTTTGATTGAATTCATAAAATCTTTTGTAGGTTAGGGGTTTTGTTCATCACTTTGTTCTTCAACCACTTGAAAATTTTAACAATTTTAAGTTCAAATCAACAAATATCACTTGTTGAAAATCAAGTACAACTTAATGTCCCTGATTTACCACTTTTCAAGTCGAAATCACTTTCGTGAATTTCTCAAGAAAGATGCCGATACCTGCTCCTCGCTTACCAACCTGGGAGCTCCGGCAAGTCCAGATTTTTATTCATCATAATATGTTCCATCCCAGTCACAAACCTGAGATGAAACATCCTTACCTAGTTTCTTCAATTTTTTTCTCATAAAACTCTTTAACCCCTTTGACTTTTCTGTCAACCATTTTTCCAAAAATGTGTTTCACTTTGGAGTTAAAAGCTTTTTCAATATCAAATTCTTTCTTTTCAGAGAAAAATTAATTTGAAATCTCAACTTTACCAATTTTCTTCTTAAAATTTTCAGCCCGAAGTGGTGGAAAATTCACATCATCCACAGTCGGCACTGAGTTTTCACCATTTTTCTCAACATGTGGCTCATCTGATTTTGTGGAATCAGATTCATTGCCAAAAGATAGCTCCTCTGATTTTGATGAATCAGATTCATTGCTAGACCCATCATCAGATTTCTTAACAACCCATTTTTGGTTGTCAAGTTTTGCTGTTTTCTTGTAAAATCTGTTTGAACATTCACCAATTTCAAATTTTGAATTCTTGAAAAGTTTAGATCTGTCAACTGGTGGTTCAAACACAAGCTCTTTATCTTTTAGTTTAGAAACTCCCTGTTTTGATTGAATTGCCTTGGGACAGTTTTTGGCAATATGACCACTTGTTTTGCATTGAAAACAGGTTCTTGTTTCTTTCATCTTATCAGCAAACTTCATCTCTTCTTGCTTCTTCGCAAGGAACTATTTGTTAGATTGCTTCCAGAATAGGCCTTTTTGTTCCTCCTCGGCAGAAGTACCTGCAACAAATATCATTTCTGATTTAAAATCACGAACATATTTTTCATTTTTATGATTTTCTGGTGGAATAAAACCCAGTCCTTTCTTTTTGAAATTACCGTTATGGTTTGGTTTCTTTCGATAACCTGAACCAGGACTGTAACCCTTTTTCTTATTTTCTCTTTGTTGAACTCTTGAGGTGTAAGGTCTTGGTTTTTCAGAAAGATTTCCATCTTTTATTTCAGAAATATTAATTTCTGTTAGTTTGAAAACCTTTTTTATTTATGATTTTCTGGTGGAATAAAACCCAGTCCTTTCTTTTTGAAATTACCGTTATGGTTTGGTTTCTTTCGATAACCTAAACCAGAACTGTAACCATTTTTCTTATTTTCTCTTTGTTGAACTCTTGAGGTGTAAGGTCTTGGTTTTTCAGAAAGATTTCCATCTTTTATTTCAGAAATATTAATTTTTGTTAGTTTGAAAACCTTTTTTATCATTTCTGATTTAACACCTCTTATTGGAAATTCTTCATCAAAATATAATTTGTCAGAATCATTCAAAGTACAAGCCACTTTGAACGTCTCGTCATTCAAATTAGATTTTGATAACAAGAATTCTTTATTGTATACTCTTTTGCCCTGTTTGACGGTTTGACTCGGAGTGTTGGACTCAGACTTTGACTCTGACATAGACTCCGACTTTGACTCCTCAGTTTCATCGTTATCTAACACATGATCCACGACTTTCTTCATCAATTGAGATTGTTGATCAGTGTCAGACGATGTAAACGTAACATCAATATTTTCTGGCTGGTTAACTGAAGACTCTGACTCCCACTGTAAATTTGTTGCCTTTTCGACTCTTTCTGAATTTGGATTTCTCGGAGAATATGGATTTTCAAGAGGGGGTGGACACTTGTTGTAACTAGCACTTTGTTTCTTACCAGATGTCTTCACTTCAGTATCTTTTTTCTTTTCCGTCTTCTTTTCCTTTTTCTTTTCCGAAGTCTTTTCAACATTCTTTTCTTTAGTTACTTCATCTTCTTCAAATGCCTTCATGCCTTCAACAGTTGGATATATCCTGTCAATGACATAAGAAGTACATGAGTAACTTTTTAACAATCGATTAAGTCTTTCTGTTTCAATTCTTTGAGTTTCCAGTTTTTGTTCCAAAACAGCACACTTCTCAATGTAATTATTAACAACTTTCTGCTTCGTCATAAAAGCTCCCTGAAGTGTTTTCATTGTTGTTGCTTGCTCTTCACTGGATTGATTGTATTGATTCATTGCTTTATTCAAAACATCGTAAGATTCCTTCAACCTGTTCATGTTGTTAATCAGTTCACTGTTTTTCTTCTTCATAACCTCACAGGCTTCACAATTCACTGGAATCTTTCGTGCATCAACTTCTTCATCAACTTTGAACTTTGAAACTTCTTTCACCTTTCTTTTGATCACTGGAACTTCTTCATCATCACTGCTGACTGGTGTTTTGATTTTCTTCTTTTTCTTATTCGCTTTTTCATCTTCACTATTACTTTCTGCCATCATTTTCAAATGCTTTTCCATCCTTCTTGCATAATAATCATTATCATCATCACTATCTTCTTCGACTCGAGCAACAAATGCTTTGTGATTTGAAGTTTTATTTGGATCATAATCATCCCAATTGAAATTTGCCCAGCTAAAACCTTCTGGCAACTTTTCATCATCTTGATTGATTAGGCATGCTTTATTGTCGGCTGAAATATATTTGTCCCAGCTGAAATTTTCTTGATTCCCCAAACATGCTCTCTTTGATGATTCTTCAATCTCCTTTCTGCCATGAGCAGTTTGCATCTGTTGTTGATGTGGCTGTTGAGCAACTTGATGATAAATCGATTTCCGATAGTAATCATTGTTGTTGAATGGATTTTGAGCTCCACTTGCTTCGCGATTAGTGCACTCCCTCTTGAAGTGTCCTTTTTCCCTGCAACGAAAATAAGTAACTTTAGATTTATCAAAACCTAAATTAGAAACACATGCATCACGGAAGTCATCTCTTCCTGTGATCTGTTTGAATTTCTCAGCTCGTCTCAACACACTAGCCAAACACCATTTTATATCCATCAATTCCATCTCTTCAGCATCAATCTGATCGTAATCCTCTTTGGTCAACATTGGATTCCCGATCCTTCCTGCTACTAAACTTCCATAGGACTCCAACACAGTCCCCAACAAAGACATGTGACTTTTCGCAACTTATTCAGAATAATCCTGATCATTTTCAAGATTCAATACAATATTGCGTTGTAGCTTCTTGCCATTCTTGGTTGCTGAAATGTTCGACTCAAAAGATAGATATGATGAAAAACTTGTGTTGCTGTTTGATCCTTTGGATGAACTTTCTGATGAACTCTTTGCATTGAATGCAGTCTCAACCTTTGGTGACATGTTGGTAGTTTTGTCATTCAACCCTGCTTTGTAATAAAGCCCAATGTCTTGTTCAACATCAAAATCTTTCATTCTTAAGACCTTTCTCTATTCCATTTCTTGAGCCTCAATCTTTTCAATGAATTTACTTAGTGTCAGACTACTAAAACCTTTCTTGTTCCTTAGCATCATGAGATATGTGCCCCAAGTCTCGTGTGGCAATGCATCAGCTAGCTTTTCAATCAATTCCTCATTATCTTTATTGATGCTCTATCTCTGCATGTTCATTAACAAATTGCAATATCTTTCAATAATTTGCTTTGTGCTTTCATTTTTCAAACCACGAAACAGATCAAACTCTTTCTTCAAAAGTAACTTTTTGTTTTTAACCATCTCTTGACTTCCAACAAACTTTGATTTT
Source organism: Helianthus tuberosus (assembly GCA_030545235.1). NCBI lineage: Eukaryota > Viridiplantae > Streptophyta > Magnoliopsida > Asterales > Asteraceae > Helianthus > Helianthus tuberosus. The sequence goes on along the minus strand of JARYGA010018628.1, from coordinate 15,465 downwards.
AAAGCTTTCCAAATCGAATAAGCACTTCCATTATGTTGCAATAAAACCAAAATATCTTCTTTCACAACTTGTTGTATAAGACTTAACATCATTTTTTTCATTTTTGTATTTCTTTTTATCATCAGCACTCATATCTTTAATTGCAACCTCATCTTCGTCATCATTCGTCGGTCTAACATATTTCTTTTCAACACATTCCCAAGCATCCAAATAATTTGCTTGAACCCAGTTTTCAAACCGTCCTTCCCAACCTTTATAATCCTCAATGTTCATGAGCTTAGGCAGTTTTTCCATCTTCCCCGTTTCATTTTACAACATTGTCTGCTGAGTAACAGCAATCGGGGTAGCAAAGGCATTAAAAAATTCCTCTTCCATGTTTTGGTTTTTCAAAGTTCACAAAATCAGAATGTTTCAAACGAGATTACACTCAAACGAAATCCCTTTCAAACGGAATTAACACTTTCAAACGAAATCTTTGTTCAAGCGGAATACCCTTTCAAACGGAATACCTGATTTCGTTTGAACTAACACCCCTTTCAAACGGAATCACTAATTCCGTATGAAATTCTCAAACGGAATAACAATCTGGTACGGAATAGCTATGTTCAAACAGAACAACTCAAGCGGAATACCAGATTCAAACGAAATCAACCAATATTTCAAACGGAATACTGTTTTCAAGTGGAATTAACCGTCTAATTCCGTATGAAATGCTGCTGACATCATCATCTCGAGCTGAATTTCAAGCGGAATTACTGATTTTACCAATTTTAGATCGATTTTAAGTCTAAAACTCTCAAGGATTTTAAGTCTGAAACTCTCAAGAGTTTTTCTCAATACGAAAGGCGGAAACAGACGTATTGAGTTCAATTCAGCAAGATATACTCATTAACTGTCGATATTATTGATTTGATAACAATTTACAGCGAGTCAACACTTCGGCAGCAGTTCGTTACTGAAACCGAAATCCACACAAATGAATAGGCACACAAGTTATTTATAGGCATGTTAATTCCGTTTGAACATGTCTCAAACGGAATCACATTTCAAGCGAGATTACCTTCAAACGAAATTAGCTTGTTAATTTCGTTTGAAATGACACAATGTCATTTCAAGCGGAATTACCCATAAACACATTTTCTCGTTTTTCGTGCCCTGATCTATCTAGAAACATACAAGACTCGATACAAGACGAAGTCGACAGACGCATGCACCAACACCAAGTCATCCGGTCAGATGGTCATCCAGACGGATGGCCATTCGATCAGATGGTTATTCGAGTGAGAAAACGCTAGTTTAAAGTTTTTTCGTAACATTTTCTAAGTAAAGTTCGAAGTTTAATGGAGACGGTGTGACGACGTGTCAAACAACGGAAACATGCCAAGATTATGTTCATTCGACCGGATGGGAACCACCCCATTCAATCAGCCTCACTGTTTCTTGATGAGGTTTCATGTTTAACCCGTTAATCGGTCTTCTCTCCGGTGGAAATCCGTTTTCAAGCCGGCTCTAGACTAAGGAACAAGTCGAAAGTCAGATTGAGTCTAGATTCCATCAGTTTTGAGTAGAAAAGTGAAGAAAAGTAGAATTTAGATGAAAAGTGTTGAAATCTTGTTGAGATTTAGTTAATAAGTGTGGAAATCCCTTAGATCTGAACCAATTTTGATGGGATGATGTCACACAACCGTTTGTACAAGCAACCGAGTGAAAACCATCTTCAAGGAGTCCAAATCAGGTGATTTCGAGAAGAAAACTAGTCTTTGTGTGTGATATTTATGGAGAAGATGATGTAGAAGTGTTTGGTGATGATGATTGTACAAGATTTGAGGAGAAATACTTACAAAATAGCCTTGAATCTCAATTAAAAGTGGCTGAAAGTGACTTGAGTGCAAGTGGTCGGATGGCGGTGTCAAATCAATGAAAAGGAGTGTACGTGCAGTATTTATAGGCGAGTGAGAGGGTTTAAGTCGGTGCACACGAGGGTTGTTCGGTCGGATGGCATTTCGGTTGGATGGCCATCCGATCGGATGGTCATCCGGACGGATGTCCATTCGATCGGATGTCAATTTGGACAGCCATGTTGTGCGACTTAGTTTTCCAACTTTCGTTTCGTACGTTAAGCGTTGCTTTACGTTTAATCGAGTTGCGAGTAAGCGTTGAGCGTGTAAGCGTTGCGTGGATAACCACATAACATTTAAACAAATAATCACACAAGTAACGCATAAAATGCATAAAACTAAATCCGCGTTTCGATTTTGCGTTGAGTTTGCGTTGCGATAGCGTTTTAGTCTAAACAAGCGATAAAATACGTGTAAATAGTATGCGTCGTAAGTAGCGTTAAATGCGATAACTGTGTTTTGAATAAGCGTTGTAATAAGCGTTTAATAATGCGTTTGAAAACATATAGTTTTAACCCTTTTGCGTTAATCGAATCTTGGGAATACATGCGGTTACGAGAAAAATAACAAGGATAGGTAATGACCCGAAGAGTTGAGTTGTTACATATGTCCCATCACGCCCCTAGCTATAACGCCATTGAAGATGGAACCCTATTTTGGATAACTCTCCACATAAGAATATTTCGCTTTAGGCAGAGCCCACGTATTCCATAAAGCCCAAACTCCCTCGTCCCCATTAACGACCCCCTGACCAAAGACGACTCGACCGCAGCATCCGGAAACAATTATGAGGAGTTGGCCTTCCGAACCCATTTATCTGCATGATCCCTAAGTTTCACACTGTCCAGCAACCCATAGAGCAACCCAATTGTGCCATCTCCTCCAACCCATCAATCAGATATTTCTAATCCACAACCCACTTCAGATTCCCTTCCACGTAACAATACACATCCTTGATTCTGACCTCCCTTATTTCCATCTCTAGCAAACAAAAGGGGGAATGCCTCATTAAGAGGCCAGAGATCAGGCCAATTATCAAGCCAGAATGAGATAGTATCACCAATCCCCGACTCTCCCATCAGATTTTGCTTAATAGGCACCCCTACAGCAATGCACTCGTTCTCCACAAACCCTATATCCTTCCAAATCCCCACTATGCTCTTCTTGAACAGATTCGATTGAGCCCCCCGTCTATTGGCATGAATGGACTCAATAACTTTGTCCCATAAAACCTCTAGGCTAACTCTAAACTTCCACCACCACTTGGCAAGAAACTCCAAGTTAGCATACCGAATGCTACCAAGCCCAATGCATCCTCCACTTTTTTTCCATGATCTTATCCCAACAAATCCACTTAATTTTCCCCCTCTCTCTCCATTCTTTCCTCACACAAACGACCTACAAATACTTTGAAGCACATTGACCACTTTGACCGGAACCTTGAACACAAATAGATAATAATTTGGGTTACGTCAGGCAATCACAAATAGAGCTTTCGTACTTAGTATAAATAGATCTTACCTGTTAGAGATCTATTTTATCATTTTACACATTCTCTTTTGTACGATTAAATTTGTGAGTGATCAGGCTGAGGGGGAGATTGTAGAATCATTTTGTAAACATTTCTATAATCTTTTGAATCATTAATGAAAAACAAATGTTAATGAAATCTTCCTACTTGTGAAATTATTATTTGAATTTCAATCAAAATTTCCTGTTTCACTTGCATTATTTTCACAAGTATCAAACTTAGATCCTAACACTAAATACCAAAATATCTATCATATATATATATATATGTATATATATATATATATATATATATATTCACCACATGTATAATTTACCAACAAGTTGCAAACAATTCCTAAATCCCCCGTACCCTTCCCCATTTCGGTTAAGAGAGGGGCCCACATCCCCTTTCCATTAGTGATCTTGCAAGTATAGTAAGAAGATGCAGGTTGTTGGTACACTACATCTGTCGACTTCGTCCTGTATCGAGTCTTAGACTAGCTAGAATAGATCAGGGCACGTAAATCGAGAGAATGAGAGAGAGTTAGCAAGATTTCGCTTGAATGATTGAGTATGTAAAGGATTTCGCTTGAAGCAGCTCAAGAGAAATCAACATGTTAAGATTTCGCTTGAGTCATGCTGAAGCGAAATCTCAATCTCTATATATAGGAGGTCAAGGTCAAGCGAAATCATAAGTTGTTTTTGTGAGATTTCCATACCGAAGTGCTGCCGGTGTGAGAACTGATTGTAATTGCTTTCATATCAATACAAATCAGTGTTAAAGTTAAGATTCAGCTGTTTTATAGTCAAATACTTGTTTTCCGCACCTGTATTTGATGGAATTCCTCTGAACCGACTCATTTAGGTCGCGAACCCAATCCTTACAATTGGTATCAGAGCCTGGAGGAGGAGTTCTGCAAAATTCAGCCGAAATTCATCTCATTTTCTTACTTCTACACTTTCTTTTATCAGTTCAGAGATTTTTTTCATGGTCAAAATCGATTCAATTTCTTACAGATTGTTTAAAAGTACAAGATAACAAACCCTTGAAAGTTTCATAGCAAAATTCGACCTAAAAGTAATCAAAATTGACCTTCGAATGGATTTCGCTTGAAGAACAAAGCTTTATTGGACGATTTCGCTTGAGATTTCAAGTGACACTTTACATTTCGCTTCAAACAGATTCAAGGATTTCGCTTCAAGACTTTCGCTTCAGAGTAATTGTTTCAGAACGTTTTCGCTTGAAAGTTTTCGCTTGAAGGTTTTCGCTTCAGGATTTCGCTTCAGAAAGTTTCGCTTGAACGATTTCGCTTCAAAGATTTGTTAGTTTCGCTTCAACAAGTTTGATAGATAATTTCACTTGAAGAAAGTTCATTTGATTATTTCGCTTGAAGAACACAAAGTAACTATTTCGCTTGAAAGAATTAGTTATTGAAACATGGACAACGATTTCCACAATGCATTTGCAACACCATCTAGTTCATCTTCCATTGCTCAGAACATGAATTCAGAAAATGAAACGGGGACGACTCAGAAACCCCCGAAGCTTATGGGAATTGAGGAATACTATGGGTGGAAAGATAGATTCGAAAACTGGGTGCAAGCAAATCATTTAAGATCATGGGAATGTATTTTGACAAAGTATACTATACCACGAACCGAAATGCAGATTGAAAAACAGCTTTCAGATCTTGGTAAAGAAGAACGAGAAATGTATCGAGCTGAAAAGATGATGATCAGTTTGCTTCAACAGGCCATCAAAGAAGACATTTTCATATTACTTCAACATGACAAAACATCAAAATCAATATGGGATGCTCTAAAAATCAAGGTTGAAGGCAGTGCGAGTATGATTAAAAGCAAGAAGGCATTGCTTAAAAAGGAGTTTGATTTGTTCACAAGTTTGCCCGGAGAAGATACGAAGAAACTTATTGAACGATATTGTCACTTAGTGCGAACAATGTCGATGATGAACATCACAAAAGAAAATGAGGAATGGGTGGATAAACTTGCTGATGCTTTACCTCAGAAAGAGTGGGGAACTTATTTGATGATACTGAAGAATACTGGAGTTTATGATAGGTTGTCAATCTCTCAGTTCATTGAAAAGATTGAAAGTCAGGATTTGGAACAACAGAAGATTGCAAGGATGAATAATCCAAGTGGTCAACAAGATGTAAAGATGTATTACAAGGGTGGTGTTCCAACTTCAGAAATTGAGAGAAGTCCAAAAATTCAGACTGCTTATAGTGTTGGGGATTCTACAGAAAAGACTGATCAAAACTCAAACAAAAGCAACAGTGGTTTCTCATTGTATCCAAGTATAAATCCGAAAAGCTCATCAGAAAGTTTTCAGTCTCAAAGCACAAAGATGGGAAATGGTTGTGTGATTCAATGCAATATAGCTCTAAATCTTCCAGAAGGTCAAAGTTTTTCTGAAGACATTGCAAAAGATCATATGGCATTACTTGGTTCCGTGCTTATATCATATGAAGGTTTAGTGGCTGGTAGAATTGGAAATCCTATGCTTACCAAAGAGGATTACGACCAAATAGATGTTGAAGAGATGGAACTAATGGATATCAAATGGTGTCTTGCAAGTGTTCTTAGACGTGCTGAGAAGTTCAAAACAATTACTGGGAGAAATGACTTTCTTGATGCTTGTGTTTCTACTTTAGGTTTTGATAAATCTAAAGTTACTTGTTTCAGGTGCAGGGAAAAAGGTCATTTTAAGCGGGAGTGCAAGAACAGAGAAGTTAGTGGTGCTCAGAATCCATTTGGAAAAGATGACTACTACCGGAAAGCCATTTATCAACAAGTTGGTCAGACACAAGAATTACAGACAGCTCATGGTAGAAAGATTGAAGATTCAAAGAAAGGATGTTTGGTAGATTTCAACTGGAGCAACTACATTTCTTCTAACAGCACAGCATGTTTAGTGGACCAAAATGATGAACAACTACCTGAAGGATTCAGCTGGGATATGTTTGTTGATGAAAAAGGAGATTTCAAAGCTTTCATTGCAAAGATTGTTAGAGAACCAGATTTGTTTGCTACTTGGATGAGATCAATTGGTGAAACAGTGAAAGATCAATCAATTACATCTGAAGAAAGTTCAGAAAGTGCTGATTCTGAATCATTAAGTACAAATGAGAGTGTGCAAAATGAGGATACTTCAGAAAAAGAAGTTGTTTTTTATCAAACACCATCTGATTCTGGTATTTCAGATGCTAAGTCTGAAAAATCTGTAGAGTTTGATCAAACACCGATGGAGAGTAGCAGTGATGATGAGGAAGAGAAACATATTAATATTGCTAAAAATTATCTTTCTCCTGAAAGTTTTCATTTCTATTTTGCAGATCGCATGGAGAAACTGAAGGAGAAACAAGCTGCAAAAGAACAACAACAAGATGAGAAGGTTGAGACTGTTGTTCAAACTGAAGAAGTTAAAATTGTGGATGAAGAAAAGGTGACTGAAACTGAGAAAGTAACTGATGGAGAAAAAGTAATTGAAGTGGTAAAAACAATTGAGATTGAGAAGATTGTTGAAGTCGAAAAGCCTTGCAAGAAATGTTTGGAAATTTGCAAGAATTGTGTAGAAAAAGATGTTACACTGTTTGATCGAGAAAGACTGATAGAAAAGTTACTATCTGACATCAGCTATGTGAAAGAATCGTATAGTGTGTTGAACAGAACTGTGACAAGTCTTCAAACAACGAACTCTGAAAGAGAAAAGGCTTTAACGATGACGAATTCTACGTTGATGGCAAAGCAAAAGGCAATTAATCATTACATCGAAGAAAATGCTAATCTAAAGCAAGAGTTGGAAAAAGAAAAGATCGAGAATGAAAGGATCAGAAGGTTATTACTGAGTTATTCTTGTTCTGATTATGTTATTGATCGAGTTTATCCTACTGTTGCAGGTTTTGAAGCATTTCAGGATGAAAAGACAAAGAATGAGACTGGTAAGAAATCGACTGTTAAATACAACAAGTGTCCGCCTCCTATCTGGGAAGGATATTCTCCTAGAAAACCAAATGAGGAGCAAGTCGAAAAAGCAGTCAATATAAAGTTAAAATCCGAGACAACTGACGTTTTACCAGATAACATTGATATCATGTTTACCTCGTCTGATACTGATCATGAGTCTGAGTTAATCAAAAAGGTGGTCGATCAGGTGTTGGATACTGAGGAGGTGTCTGAGTCAAAGTTTGAGTCTGGGGATTCAAGTTCGTCAGTTAACAGTTCAAAGTTGTCGGAAAAACGGTCTTACAGTAAAGAATTTTTGCTATCAAAGGCAAATTTGGATGATGAAACATTTGAAGTTGCATATACTTTAAATGATTCTGACAAATTATACTCTGACAAAGAGTTTCCAATTAAAAGTGTTCGTTTTGACATGATCAAAAAGGTTTTCAAAATGACGGAAATTAATTTTTCGGAAATTAAGGATCTAAAATCTACTGAAAAACCTAAAAAATACACTTCTAGAGTTCAACAAAGGTTAAACAAGAAAAAAGGGAAAAAGAATTATAATTCTGATTCTAGTTTTCAAAAGAAAACAAATCAAAACTGTAATTACAAAAAGAAAGGTCTTGGTTTTATTCTATCTGAAAATCGTAAAAATGAAAAATATGTTAGAGATGTTAAAACAAAAATGACATATGTTGCAGGAAAAAGCTATGAAGAGGAGTCAAATAGCTTATTCTGGAGAAAATCAAACCAGGAGTTCTTTGCTGAAAGGAATAGAACAGGAACTGGAGTTTTTCATCCAATTGGAGTTTTTCAACTTAAAGACACACGAACTTGTTTTCAATGCCAAGTGGTTGGACACATCGCTCACAATTGTCCAAACAAAGTCAACAAAAAACAGGGAGTATCCGAAAAACTTAAAGAAAAAGTGGTTGAAAAGAATGATTCACCAACTACAAAATTTAAAAATTTTGAAAATTCAAAGAATGAAGTTGGTGAAAATTCTAAAAGATTGTACAAAAAGAGTGCAAAAGACAATCAAAAATGGATTGTTAAAAAATCAGATGTACAATCTGGCGATGAATCTGATTTTACAAAATCAGAGGAGTCACAAGATGAGATCAAAGATTTGATGAATGATGTTGACATTAAATCACTGAGTGTGGAAGAGATTAAACAAATGGTTGGTAAAGTAGAAATCTCAGATTTTGATATAGAAGAAACATTTAATGAAAATGTTAAGAAATTTTTTAAGAAAATGCTTGATGGGAAAGTAAAGGGGGTTAAAGATTTTTATGCAACTAAAAAGGCAACTTACAACCCTACTGCACAAGAATTGGAAGCCACCAAGTCTAAGAAGACTTGGGTGGAAGTTTGTTTTCCATGATAGTCTAAGGACTATGCCGGAGATCCCAAGTTTATATCGTGGATCAGGAATCGGCATCTTTCTAATATTTGAAATTTTTGGTTGAAAGTTTTTGATAGTGTTTGGATGTTTACAGATTGTATGACTACGCCGGAGCTTTCAGGTTGGTAAGTGCGAAGCAGGAATCGGCATTTTGATGGGTAATATGGTGATGTAGACGTAACATTCCTACAAGTGGTATTGTGTTCTACATGTGGTAATTTTTACAATTGATATAGATGGTGCATACATGCAAGTGGTAAATCAAGGACATTAATTTGTACTTGATCTGCTACAAGTGGTTAAGAATAGACAATGTGATGAACCATACCCTGAATCTACAAATGATTATATCATCAAAACTTATTTTTCGGAAAAATCATTTTGATTGAAACAAACTTAAGTGTTTTGAAATCTAAATGAGAAAATAGTTTTGTGATAGGGGGAGTTCTGATTGTTTATGCCAGGTGGATGGCGATTTGATGCGATTCGATATCAGTTGTCACTTTATTGTACAGTTTATTTTCAAATTTCCTAATATGTGTTTGCATTTTAGGGGGAGTAGAAAATTTCAGAATTCAGAAAATCCAAAAACATTTGAAAATTTGAAAAAGCCAAAAACATGATAAAATGAAAAATGAGTTTTTGTTGCATATAGAGGAAATGATAGTATATCAGTGGACTGTCACAACATGCTAAAGAAATGTAAAGAAAAATGTGATAAACAATCTTACTGTGGATATGTCAGTAGGTTTTTGCACATTTAGTAGATTGTGATGAGATATAAACCTAAATTTCAAACTTGCTTGTTCTGTGGGTTAACACAAACTTGGATATATAGGTAACCCCTGAAATCTTGTTTGAAAGGTCCCTTATTCTGAGATACTAGGTCTTTATGCTTAGTGATATCTGGGGTATTATCCCGGGACTTCTGATTTTGCGGAAGCAATGGCCTAGTCCCCGGAGAATACTTTACATTTGCTTGAAATATAGCTCACCCTCAGCTAAAAAAAATGATGAAACATTGAAAAATGCTAATCATGGCTGTTGAAACAAAAGATCCTCTAAAGGGGACACACCAATAGTCGAAGCCGTCATCTCTCTGCGTATACGGGAGTATCGACCTGAGCTCTCACGGCCCTCGTACTTTAATTTATTCCCCTGACAGATATCATCTGTGGTATACTCACCTGTAAGACTGAATATTGGGATCTGGATACGGGAGTATATTCAAGTAGTGGGACACACAGATAAGTTTAAGTTGCTTAAAACATTAACAACGTATCTCAGATCAGTTGAACTTTGTGTGAAAATTTAAGTGGACAAACATACTGACAATCTAGGTAAATTGTTTAGAACTTAATATGAAATGAAGCTTAACGGTGTTAGTGATCTGTCTCAGAAACTGATATGATCCTCTTGCATAAACTCACAAAAATATTGTTTGTAAATATTTCTTTTTTGCATTTCATTACATTAAAAATTTCAAAAAGATTTTAGTGTGTTTTAGCATAAATTTTGTAAAAAATCAAAAAGATTTTCGACAACTGATATTGGAAAGCTGATTGTCAAAATTTCAAGTGCTAAACATGATGACTTGGTTGTGAGGGGGAGTGAATCTTAAAATGTCAATAGGTTTGTTAAAATCCTTACAATTGTTATTTTAAAACCTACATTTGGTTCATCATTGGTTTTTGATATGAGAGAGAATTATCTGATTATATCAGATTGTTGGTGCATTTAAATTGTTGAATTTAGAAAATTTATTTCTGGGTTAAGATTGTTACAGGTGAGCCAGATTAATTCATTCAAAGCTTATGAAAGTCAGAATCTGATTATGAATCTAAAAGTTTGCTAGCTGCTGATGCTGATGAACTTAAGGAATCAAGAGATCTGATCAAGAGAATTAGATGAGATCCAGGCAATGATCTTGTAAACAACATTTGAGTCAGGCATCGATCCTAAAGCAGATATTGCTGAAGAACAAATGAATACCAGCAAATCGTAAGGGGGAGTCTGATAGTGCCAGGTGATTCTGGAAAAGAAGATAGAGAGAGAAAAGCCCAGAGACTGATCAAGACTGAAGATGTGAAGACACAGTGTTATTGTGACTCGATAGTCGACTCGTCAACATCTGAGGGGGAGTCTGTTGGTACACTACATCTGTCGACTTCGTCCTGTATCAAGTCTTAGACTAGCTAGAATAGATCAGGGCACGTAAATCGAGAGAATGAGAGAGAGTTAGCAAGATTTCGCTTGAATGATTGAGTATGTAAAGGATTTCGCTTGAAGCAGCTCAAGCGAAATCAACATGTTAAGATTTCGCTTGAGTCATGCTGAAGTGAAATCTCAATCTCTATATATAGGAGGTCAAGGTCAAGCGAAATCATAAGTTGTTTTTGTGAGATTTCCATACCGAAGTGCTGCCGGTGTGAGAACTGATTGTAATTGCTTTCATATCAATACAAATCAGTGTTAAAGTGAAGATTCAGCTGTTTAATAGTCAAATACTTGTTTTCCGCACCTGTATTTGATGGAATTCCTCTGAACCGACTCATTTAGGTCGCGAACCCGATCCTTACACAGGTCTTGACTTTTGAGGTTGGTTTGGACCACATAATCATCATATTTTCAAAAGATACACACAACATTCCTCCCCCCCCCCCTCTCTCTCTACCCTATGACATTCACATCCCTCCTCCTTCTCTTTATTTCATTTCCCAAACTCACAATCTAAGGGTTCCTAAGTGTGTTTCAAGAAGATCTGAGGTGGTCCAAGGCTTAAAGGATCATTCAAGAGGCTTATCTTGCTAGGATTTGGAGTTCTATCTTTTTCTTTTCTTTAAGTTGTAAGAATCTAGCTTCTTTATTTTCGTTCTTAATTTAATGTAAATCATGGAAACACAGGTTAATCACCAGTACGGCAGTTGGCAGTGAAGTGGTCGTACATATTGCAGTGAGCGCAGAAAGGGCAAGCTAGACCCACCGGGTGATGGAAAGAGCATGTCGGGCAGGCAGGGTGAGGGATGGTGTATGCACGTTTCGCAGGCGGTGCATAGGTAACTGGTGCTGGGCGGTGGTGAGATTGCTGCTGAGCCGGTACGGCTAGAAGTGGAGCAGCAGTGGTAGTGACAGCACAGTTCTTGTTGCTGGAGCTGTTGTTGTTGTTGTTCTTCTTCTTGTGGCGCGAGGACTTTGACGGTTGAGCGGCGACGGTTTCGGCGGTTGGTGCGGTGGTGACTTGGTGCAACTTCTTTGAAGCTTTATCCCAAAAACCAGCTTTTACCCGCTTGTCATTGATCTCAGCTGTCACACCCCAACCAATGGCGGAATCATCGGGGTATGGCACTGAGCGAAACAGATTGTCCAGAAGTTTCCATAACAATTATCATTACCATTCAATTTAAATTAACATGTCCCATACCATGTCTCAAACAGTAAACAAATTATTACAGATAAAATCTAGGCAAATATTCTGTTCCGACAACTCAGATTTAAACATAGATAATTTATTTGTTGGTTTCTAGGACCTCTTTTCCAAGCTTCGATTTCATCACAGCACAGAGAGCATCCTAGACCTTTCCTAGCCTCAAGTTAACAGCATGTTAAGCATGTAAACTTCCTAAGCACCTGTCACATACGTTAAAATAAAGTCAATACATAAAATGTAAAGGTAAGCATACAAGTTTGATAGTAGCATATAGAGTTCGAATTCGTTTACGCATAACCAGCACGTACACATAGTGAAATGAAGCGCGTTAGTTATCGACATAGATCCATCGATAACAGTGACTGCGGGTTGACTACCCGAGGCAGTTCGCAATACATGATTACCACCGTAATCCATGCAAGTAAAAGATCCTTAACAACCCCCGTGTGAACGGATGCTGAGTCCAAACTATAGTACTATCGTTGCTAAGGCAGGTAGACAACATTCCATGTGTAAACATAACAAACAAGCATTCATAAGCCACGTATAACATGCATTAACGGTTAGCGTTCAAATAGTTTGAGTAGTGTGAGAGTTGTAGTTTGAATATTCGTAACGTATGTAACACCCAAAAGTGCTTAAAGCAAAAAGGGATCGAGTATACTCACAGCGATTAATGGATTGAAGGGAGCGCTTGGCGAGTACGGTTAGCCTGAATAGATTCGGTAGCATAACGGTAAGTGAAACGTAAATCGGGAAACAAGTGTTGGAGAGTCGAACAGCTGGTCGATCGGACAGTAACCCGATTGGACGGCTGACCGTTCGGTTGAATTGGTGCAGCAGTGATCGCACAGTTCTTGTTGCTGGAGCTGTTCTTTCTCTTGTTCTTCCTCTTGTTGCCTGATGAGGTGGGTTCAGCAGTTGGTACGTTAGTGGTAGCTTGATGCAGGTGCTTCGAAGTCTTATCCCAGACACCAGCCTTAACCCGCTTGTCGTTGATTTAGCGGCCAACAGATAAGTTTCCTCGATCGTCGTAGTCTTAGACGCTTGCACGAAATCAGCAATGCAGTCGGGCAGGGCCCGGATGTACTTCTTGATTGTCATGTCGGGAGTCTTGACTTGATCGGGACAGATAATGCTGAGCTGTTTGAAATGAGCAGTGAGACCAGCATTGTCACCATCCTTCTGCTGTATGTGCCAAAATTCATCTTCTAGCTTTTGACGTTTGTGAGGAGGGCATAATTCCTCTAGCATAACTTCCTTGAGCTCGTCCCACGACAGACCGTAGGCTGCATCGTTCCCTCGCTTGTTCCTATCGACCGTCCACCAGTCTAATGCACGGGACTGGAAAACGCCGGTAGCATTCAGAGTTCGAAGGTCATCAGGGCAACCACTCTGTCGCAGAGTAACCTCAATGGAATCAAACCAGTGGAATAGAGTAGTAGGACCTCCTTCGCCAGTGAATTCTTTTGGCCCACATGACTTGAATTTCTTTAAGCTGAAGGGTCTTGCGGTAGCTTTAGGAGCTTCGGTTCTCGATTCCTCAGACGATTTGCTGGCATTCTCATAAACATCACTCACAGCCTTTGCCACACTTTTCACGATAATGGAAGCAAGGCGTTTGTCTCTCTTTTCTTGACGAGAAAGTGCGTGACGGGATCCAGACGACATTGTCTGCAATAGACATCGCCACGGAGCTCAACACATTGTATTCGAATCTCACCTCACACGTTTTCTACTTACTAAAGCTCAGTAACACGTACATTCACGTAAACACGCAACACATATAGCACAAATCACATAAGCACGTATAGCACATAATCACATAATACCTAAGCACGTAAAGCAAAGAAACAGGAAAGCACATACGCATTTAATCACTAGAGGCGGTCAGAAAACAGAAACCTATTATTCAAAGTCGGCGATCGTTCGAGAATAGCGCAGTATAAGCGTGTATCGTAGCATGAAGTCGTTCAAAGTTTCGCGATTTGTTAGCGATGTGTAGTGTGTTGTGTGTGTAGCAGAAGCAAAAAACATGAATCACACAATCACATAAAATCAACGAATCATCAGAATCGGCAGTTGCGGGCTCCGAATCTAAATACATAAAAATCGAGAAATAGTTTGTCTGCGGCTAGTAGACTTCGACTAACCAAAGTAATTCAACTATTCATAAGGATCCGTTGTGCACATTTAGCCTTCGGGACTATGTCTTTGCCTCGATTCTTGGGCGTTTGGCACACATCCCGTTGGTCATATTGTGACTTCAGGTCGTTGGAGTCCGTCGAGACTTTGGTGAGAGTTTTATATAAAAGCGGAACAAGTCGTCAAGGTTAGGGTTTCACCCCTGGCTTAACAACTTCGTCCTTGTTTTTAATAACATTGAGGAGATTATTCATCAAAATATGGATTTCACTCCTAATTTGGCATAATTCCCCTCGTTTGTAGTTAAAATGCGAGTTGATTAAGCAACTTTAGTCAAGAGTTTGCGGTTTTCACCCCTATTCTCGACCTTATTGCACATTCATAGTTGAAAAATTCGAGTATGGGGATAGTGTAGAATAAGCGAGAATAGCGAGTGATAGTGAGCTCATGCATATTCCCTAACGGATACGCACAAGTCGGTCTGTTGGTTCTTAACTATAGTCTAGGTTTCTAAGACTTCGACCCGGACTAGGTCGAGCCTTGCCTAAATCCCTATAGTTATGGCTCTGATACCAATCTGTCACACCCCAACCGATGGCGGAATCATCGGGGCATGGCACTGAGCGAAACAGATTGTCCAGAAGTTTCCATAACAACTATCATTACCATTCAATTTAAATTAACATGTCCCATACCATGTCTCAAACAGTAAACAAATTATTACAGATAAAATCTAGGCAAATATTCTGTTCCGACAACTCAGATTTAAACATAGATAATTTATTTGTTGGTTTCTAGGACCTCTTTTCCTAGCTTCGATTTCATCACAACACAGAGAGCATCCTAGACCTTTCCTAGCCTCAAGTTCACAGCATGTTAAACATGTAAACTTCCTAAGCACCTGTCACATACGTTAAAATAAAGTCAATACATAAAATGTAAAGGTGAGCATACAAGTTTGATAGTAATATAGAGTTCGAATTCGTTTACGCATAACCAGCACGTACACATAGTGAAACGAAGCGCGTTAGTTATCGACATAGATCCATCGATACCAATGACTGCGGGTTGACTGCCCGAGGCAGTTCGCAACACATGATTAC